>PVIJ01009302.1:0-67709 GCA_004024925.1 Scalopus aquaticus
CCTCAAACTGCTAAACATGGAGCTCCCATATGACCCAGCAATCCCACTTTTGGGAATTTACCCAAAGGACACAAAAACACTAATCCGAAAGGATACATGCACCCGTATGTTCATTGCGGCACTGTTCACAATAGCAAAGGTATGGAAGCAACCCAGATGTCCAAAAATAGATGATTGGATCAAGAAGATGTGGTACATAGACACTCAGCGGGGGGGCGGGGGGGGAAATAAGGGCACAAAATGGAATAGAAAAGAACACAAGGGACCATGGAGATGGATCACGGGTGAATTGGTGGTGGGCTGCCCAAGGGGAATACAAAATGTAAAAGACATAAATAGCAATAATAAAAAAAAAAAATTAAAAAAAGAAAGAAAAAAGTGACTGAAATGGCATCCCAATACAAATTTTTACACTAACCATCACTGTTTACTATGAATAATAATCTTGGTATGTTTGAGATCTTCTGGATTTCTAATGCTCTAATTAACACATGAAAAATAATATAAAATCTTTTATGTATTAAAAATACCAACACTTTTAATAGAATATTCTTAAAATAGCAAAATTATGAAGATGTAGAGATTAGTGATTGCCAGGTAATAGGGATGGTGGAGGGAAGTGGGTGGATGTACTCATAAAAAGGGAGATCTTTGTAGTGATGGAATAATCTTTATAATAATTGCAGTGGTGTTTACATGAATTTATAAATGTAATAAAATGGCAACAGAATCACACACATTGTATCTAAATCTTTTCTAATCTTGATATGGTACTATACCTCTGTAACATGTAACTATTAGGAGAAATTGGGTGAAGGGTACTTGATCACTGTATAGTATTTTTGCAACCCCGTAGAATCTGTAATTATTTCAAAATAAATGTAACAAACCCCAAAATATACAATTTACTCCTTGCACAGTACATATTATGTATTAGCTTGATATCATTTAATGGTTATTTGCCAAGGTTAAACAAACATAGTAATTGCCTCCAGTGATTTCTGGAATGAGTCAGGTTTATAAAATGAGTGCAGGTTTTTGCACTTAAAATAGTGCAAAAGAGCTGTTCAATGAAAAGTTATGGATCTTGTGATTAAATGAATAAATTAATCTTATAGTTATTATAAGAGTTAAAGTAACAAAACAGTATCGATTTTCAGCAAATAATAGAAGATCCCATGTCTTTAAAAGGTAACCCTGCTAGGTTAGGCGATAAAATGTCCTCTTTGTCTTTTCCATTTTACGTGAACACCCACTTCCCTGTAGTCATTCAGTGACTCAAATAATACCAAAGGGTCCCTAGGGTCTTCTACTAACTTAGGTTTCAGGAGGATAATCCTCAGGAAGGAGGTTCAGAATCTCATGTGGTTCTGCTTTGTTCACTGTCAACGCCAGTTAGTGCTACATGGCTAAGTTGTTTAGCTTACTCAGCTGGCAGATTTGGGAACCCTCAAATATTAGAAACTAGAAAATTTGGTTACTGTATATATAAAACGATACATAAAATGGATGATGGAATTACTTTACAAACTCAGTGTTTGAGTGACAATTTACTTAAAAGATGGCAAAGTCATTTACTAAGTCACATCATGAAAACTACAGGCAGTCAGAAATTTGAGTAACACTCAAGACAAATTACCATTCTTTAGATTAGACTATTGCAGCCTATTGCCAGAACTTGAACTGTATAATTGAGACAGGCAGAACAATTTCTCAGGAGTCTGGTGATCATGTTATTAGGCTCCAGACCAAACACTGGAACAGATTATGACAAAGACTTTCTACTAGATCACAAAATTAAAAGGCAAGCAACAGAACTAAGTTTAAGTTGCTGCTAAAGTTAGTCAAGAATTACCAAAAAAAGAGAGGATACATGAAAGAATAAAAAACAAATAAACCCATGAACTGTCAGGTCAGAGTGACCTGAATTCAAGCATCAACCAACAGGAGTTCGGGCAAATTTGGACAAATTAGTCAATCTAGGCTAGATAATGTTATGGTTATAAACACTCTCCTTCCCCATCCTTAACCTGAATCTTAGTAGTTTACCAGAATAAGTTTCCCTTTGTCTCTTACATCCAACACAGGCATGATAGGGCAATGAAGCCCAAGACAGTTACTCAAGGATCCACAGTAATAAAAGGCTCCAGTTTGACAAATGTTTTACCAATGCAGGGAGGATGGGAGCACGGTAATTTTATGCAGGATCTTAATGTTTCCCTCCACCTTTTTTGTTCACATTTCATGACCAAAACAAGTTACACAGCTACATGTATTCTTAGCATGTGTCAAAATACATGTGTCAGAAGGGAGGAGAACTAAAATATTTGTAAAAAATCTCAGTGGTTACCACATTTTCCTTCTCTTTCAACTTCAGTTTACTGCCCTTGGGAGAATTGGGACAATGATATCTAACTTAAGACGGTACTTGTTCATATTGCTTAATGGTTAGGAGCAGATCTCTGTGCCACTCTGCCTAGGATTGTACTCAAATACAAGACTTGCTTGAGTAAACTTGCATACTTTTTCTTAATCTTTCTTACATCAGTTTCATCGGAGAAATAATATTCATGCTTATTATTTAATTGTGAGGGTTAAATCAATTAATATAAGCAAAATGTTTAGAACAGTACCTAGTAGATATTAAGCTAAACATTTCCTTTTTGTTCCTAACATGGTTTCTGGAACAGAGAAAACCCTAATGATATTTGGTGGTTATCATGATGATTTTTATCATGACAATAAGTCATGTTTGCTACTCAGGACTGACCTATTGAATATTTATGAAATAAAAAAGAAAAATCAGTAAAAATATAATCTGATTCTACCAAGGGAACTAGAGTGGATTATGTAGAATTTAAGGTCCAGTGAGGCATAATTATAGCTAGAAGTACATGCTGTAGGTACAATACCCACAGAAGTAGGTTCATGAAAGTGAAATCATCAACTTATTTTGCCATTGTTGTCCAATGCTGTCATATCCCTGAGCAGGCCTGTTGTGGAAATGAGTGGATATTTGTGGAGAGGGATGAGATGGAATGGTCTAGCAGTACCTAACAATTTCTATTCAACTCATAGGAAGTAAGATTGAGATTAGTCCCTTTGGTACACTCACATGACTGGGTCAGCAACAATACCAAAACCAAACTATTTTAAAATATAAAAATGTGGGTTTTTTTTTTTGTTTGGTTATAAGGCCTAAGTCTAGCTGATGAAAGCTTCTTAGTACATCTAGAAATCCAGTTTTCTAGTGATTGAATCATATAGTGAATTCTGGGTATCGACAGATTTCCAAGTAAGAGCATTACCAAACTGCAGAAATAACTGGTTTACCTGATGGAACCTGAGGGTTAGAATAGGAAGTCTTTTACTCTCTGAGGCAAAAAAGAAGGATGTTAGGATCATACTTGGCTTTTTGGTGACAAAACTTTCGATGAACTCAGTATTACAGAATGTTTGGCAGCCTCCCTAAGATCACAGGGAGTGTTTTTAGTCAGTGTGGAGATGATTTTTATTCTTTAATTATAAGTCTTTATAATATCATCAGATCATCATAGTTTTCTTTTTCTGACTTGTGGGCAGTCCCAGGTAAAATACTAAATAGGTGTGTTAAACTGAAGACTCTAAAGTGTGTATGTTTCAAATTTTCCTAAAAGTAAATTATCTTTGAGCATGTATAAATCTGTCTTGGGGAGTACTACTATTATTTTGACCAAAATTATTATTTTGCTGTGTGGGATAGTCCCAAGCTTCTTAAGAGAGGCATTCCTCAGTTACTTTGACAACCAAAAATGCCTGTACACATTTCCAAACACTCTCAGGGCTCACTGTCCCCAGATGGAAGCATTAGATGGAGCTTGTTAGCACATGTGACTTGGTATGTGAAGGAATCGAGGATTTTTGAGCTTTGACTGAACAAAAAAGCATCTTCAAAGCTGGTGTTTCAAGTTAAGGTCCTTTCTTGTTAATAAAAGTCAATTTTAAAAACCACAAACCATTCATAGAAAAGCCAAAAATTCAATCACAATAACAATCAAAAGTGAAGAGTACAATGTCAAATTTATAATCTATTCATATTTTCAACTCATAGAGGGCGTTATTTTTCTAGCCTGATCCTAGGTTACCCACCCACGGAGACAGATGGTGGCATCTCAGAATTAATCTAGCAGTATCTCCTTTAGTCCTCGTGTGGAAGTCTGTTAAGTTTTTGATGCCTTGACCACCTTGCTGCAATTGAAGCAATGTAACAACACTGCACTAGCTGAATGCCTTTCAACATCAGCCTTTTCTCTCTGATCTTTCAGTAATGTGGTTACGTGGGGGGGTGGGGAATGGGTGAAATGGTATAGAGAGCTTTTTAAAGGGGACACTGCTTTATGAAATAGGCTAGTATCCTGAAGAAAACAGGGTGTTCGTTTAATAGTTAACTTATTATGTTAACTTATGGAAGGTGAAACAACAGTTTGTGCCAGTTTCAGAGGATGTTCCCAAGATGTGTAGTATTGCTATGTTTTGAGAGAAAGATGATCTGGGAGAAAGAATTTCTTTTAGTGACTCCTTGAACAAGAGCTCTACCTGCTAATTTACAATCAGGTGACATATCTTTAATTTTTAAACATCATATATATATATATTTTTTAAAGATTTATTTATTTATGCATACAAGCTGGGGTACAGACCAGAGGCGTGGGGCAGCGAGAGGGTTCGCCAGAGACAGAGTGGGGAGCAGAACAGGCAGATCGAGGGAAACACACTGCTGAGGGGAGCAGCAGGTGAGGCTGGAGAGGTCTGCCGCACCATGTGGGAATCTCCCCGGCTGGGCGTCGAACTCGCATCACTGCTGCCGGCAGTTCCACAGTGCAGCGCCTAACCGCTGCGCCACAGGGGAGGCCCTAATTTTTAAACACTTTTAATAGTTAAAACTTATTAAAGCATAACATGTAGTGAGAAGAGTACACAAATTTCTTTTTTTTTATATTTCTTTTTATTGTTATTTATATCTTTTACATTTTGTATTCCCCTTGGGTAACCCACCACCAATTCACCTGTGATCCATCTCCATAGTCCTTTGAAGAGTACACAAATTTCAATTTGTAGAATTCTCATGAAGTGACACACCTGTGCAACCAGTACTTAAACCAAGAATCAGCACATTATCAACACTCCATTAGTTCTGTCCCTTATGCCCATTTCCAGTCATTAGCATTCTACCTCCTTCACTAATCAAATCCTAACTTCTATCACCACAGATATAGGTTAGATTTCCCTGTGTTTGAAATTAACTTAAACGAAACACATAGTATGTCCTGTTTGTCCTGACTTATTTCAATTAACTTTATACTTGTGAGATTCATTTATAATTTCAAAAGATGTAAATTGTTCGTTTTCAGTTCATTCTCAGTCATTCGACATTCTGTTGACCGCATATATCATAATTTATAAATCCTATTGTTAATGGGCATTTGGGAAGTTTCCAGCTTGGGGTATTACAAATAGTGTTGCCAGAACATCTTTATTCATTACTTTTGGAGAAAATGCACATTTCTGTGGGGTGTAGAAAAGAGCAAGGACATAGGGTACAGATACTCAGCTTAAGTAAGTATCACGCAAAGATTTCTGACGTGGTCATCCAATTTACGCTTCTATTTGCAGTGTTCCTCCATATTTTGCCAATAGTATTTTTTCTTTTTAATTTCACCCATTCTGGTAGGTATGTCTTAGCATTGAGCTGTGATTTTAATTTACATTTACTTAATAAATAGTGAGATTGAGCAACAGTTTCCATTCACTGGTTATTTGCACATCCCATTTTCATTCAAGGATGAATACATTTTTCCCGTTCAATTGGCTATCCTCAATTCGTAGGAACTCTCTGTGTACTATCTATATAAGTTGTTTGTTAATTTGTTACAAATATCTTCTCTATACATTGTATTTTCCTTTCCTTAATGATGCTTTTGATGAGCAGAAGTTCTTGATATTATTTTCCAAATATCACTCTTTTTCCTTTCTGGTCAGTGTTGTCTGTGAACATTTAAAGGGAATTTTGCCATTCACCTCATGAAAATGGGTTTAAAATAAAATCTATCTTTGAATTTAGAGAAAAAACAGGAACAATAAAAGGACATAAGCTTAAAAAATAAAAATAAAGGAAATCTGGCCCACACCAAGGTTATAAAGATGTTCCATTTTTTTTCTAGTAGCTTTATTCTTACATCTTTTATATTTAGATTTACAATCCATCTGGAATCGATATTTATTCATGGTGTGAGGTAGAGGCCAAAAAATTCACTGTTTTCAATAAGAGTAGTTAATCTAGCATAGTTTATCAGAAAGACTATCCTTTCTCCAATGTACTCAGTGTCATCTTTATTATATTAGTGTCTATTCTGTTTATCCATCTATTGTCTATGGCTACACAAATATTACACTATCACAATTAGTATGACTTTACAATAGTCCTTGATATGGTAATTTTTCCTTCTCTCCCTCAAGATTGCCTTGACTCTTCTTTGTCATTTGAATTACAAATTTCAGAATTAGTTCATCAGTTTCCAAACACACGCCCACACACCCTTCATAGATTTTGTTTGGAACTATTTGATGGATTGAAGCTACTTGATGGATATAGGGAGAAGTAGTCACTTAATAGTAGTGAGTCTTGTTTTCCATAGCCATGGTATAGCTCTCCATTATATTCAATCTTCTTTAATTTCTTCCAATAATATTTAATTTTCAGTGTTGAGGTCTTATACAACTTTCATTAGCTTTATTCAGGGAGGACTTGGTATTCTTGCTACTATTAAGTTATTTTTTTAATTTAATTTTTGTTTGTTGCTGATAAAAATATAACTGATTTCGTATATTATGCATATAACTTTTCATGACAGTTAATCAAATAACCAATATAAAACCCAGGAACTATTACCGTAGATTTACAACTCCCATTCTAATAAATTCACTCATTTTCATTGTAATCCCATCCACCATTATCCTAGGAATTATAATCATAATAACAAGCTCATACACAGTAGCAGGCTCTTTGCAGTTCTTTAAATGAAGAGAGTAACTTTATTTAAACCCAAGAAGTCTAAGCTCAAGTGGTTTTATAGAATAGATCACCACTAGTTATAAAATTAGTTATATTATGAAGACTTACCTTTTAGACAAATAAGGGTAAGGAGACCATAGATTCATAAACAAATATAGTATATATTAGACTTTTTATGTTTCTTGAGTTTCTATGACACAAACTTTCAAAGAATTGTCAGTTAAGGTTTATGTTTTTTCAAATATAAATATTTGCATTTTAAAACTTTTGCTTGACAAGCAAATAAACACAAATATAGTGTCAACACAAATAACCTTTATCAGTATCTGGAGAACTATAAGCTTGAACAAAGTAAAGCTCAAGCTCATAAAATTTACTTGTACCATATACATACAATCATTATATTATTTATATATACGTGTGTGTGTGTTTGTGCGTGTATAAATAAATCTGTGACTTAATGATGCTGTTGTGGTCAACAATGGGCTACATATATGATGGTGTCTCTGGTAGGGACCATATCACCTAGGTGTGTAGTAAGTTATACCACTAGGTTTGTGTAATTATACTCTGTGATGTTTGTATAACAATAAAATTGCCTGATGCATTTCTTAGACGATATTCCTGCTGTTAAGCAATGCATGACTATATAGTTAATATAGACACAAACATGTATAAACATATATACATTTAACCATATATATATATATATATATATATTTAACCATATATATATATATTTATATATATATAAAAACCTGTGTGTGTGCGTACTGAGATGATCTTACTAGGCAGTTATATATATATATATATAAAACCTTTTAGTAAGATCATCTCAGTACACACACACACAGGTTTTTTTTAAATATATATATATATATATATATGGTTAAATGTATATATGTTTATACATGTTTGTGTATATATTAAATATATAGTCATGCATTGCTTAACAGCAGGAATATCTTCTAGGAAATGCATCAGGCAACTAAGCAGTTGTGTGTGTGTGTGTGTGTGTGTGTGTGTGTGTGTGTGTGTGTGTATATATACACACACACATATAAAATCTTTTAGTAAGATCATCTCAGTATACACACACACACACACACACAACCCCTCAAGCATGTTTATTACTACTACTTATCCATGCCCCAAAACAAGCTACTAACAATGAGAACATATTTGGAAGAACAATGCTAAATACAAAGGCTAACAATATCAAATAGATTTATACCTAGAGATTTTTCATAGATGATAAAATATACATTTCAGAATATTGAAGTTCATTTAGTTTTGAAAACTTGAAGGCAATAATATCATTGAGTAAAATTAGGTATTTTAGATACACAGAATAAACAAGAAGCTTATGTCCAGACACATTATATTCATTCATTTATAGGTATTTTTGAGTGAGAATTTGGTTTCTATTGAAACCAAACTGTTGACTGCCTATATCCATCTAGAATTGGCATGTTGTAGGTGCTCAATAAATATTTTTGGGTGATGAAATGAGTATCATTACATATTTCAATAAACTCTGAAACAGTCACAGTCATGAAAGAAAGCCAAAATAAAGTTACACCTGGTATATCCAGATATCTCCCCTTTTGATTTGGGTAGGATAATTAAGTTATAGAAAAGCACATGGGATGTTCCTTTCCTTCCCCAGGTCTGTTTTTGTACTTACCCATATAATCTGCACCTCCTGGCAGAAAGCAAGATTTCAAACATTCACAGTAACTATTTCTTCAAGAAAACTGTAGAATATTGTCTCAAGGAGATCTTCCTTAAACCTCCCGGCAAAATATGAAAAGGTTAAATAAAGACTCAATCAGGCTGGAGTTGCTCTGCCAGCACTTGAACAGTGTCTACCAGGCTACAAGGCCAGCTTGTTCAACTACTTCCTTGAAATCAAAGTGATCGTATTTATACTTTTTTTTTGTTAGAGTCACATGAAACAATTGTTCCTATTGTCCTAGGTTTTGTATTCAATGAGAAGATAACATTAAAAGTTGCTCCGATACTTTTAAGGCAGTAGAGTGTCTTTTAATTAAATGACTGGTTTTTGTTACCAGGCCAAGACAATATATACAAGTAATTGCATCCATATTTGCTTAGTACTCAAAGCAGGTATTAAGTTAATTATTTTTAGCCTATTAATAGACTTGTTTAATTATAATGTACCTAATTATTTAAATATGCTCTGTTGGAAAGAAAACTTATTTTTGATTTTAAAAGAAAAACAAGAGGGACTCAAATGTAAGTCAAATTCTAAACTAAATGTTCAGTAAATATTTGATTTAAATTGGGCCTCCCCGGTGGCGCAGCGGTTGAGCGCTGTGCTGTGGAGCTGTCGGCAGCGGCGACGTGAGTTCAACACCCGGCCAGGGAGAATCCCACATGGTGTGGCAGACCTCTCCTGCCTCGCCCGCTGCTCCCCTCAGCAGTGTACTTCTGATCTGCCTGTTCTGCTCCCCACTCTGTCTCTGGTGAACCCTCTCGCCGCCCCACGCCTCTGGCCTGTACCCCAGCTTGTATGTAAAAAAAAAAAATTTTTGATTTAAATTACTTAATGGACAAAGAAATGAGAGTTCCAGGTTTTTCTGTTTAAGGCTGAACCTCCTAGGAGTTAAGTTCTGTAGATTTTTTTTTTTTAATTCTCTTCTTGCATCCCTCCTCCACAATCTTCTTTTCTCATGATGAGTAACTATATTCTGGCTTTAAATAGCAGACATTATTCATACTGCTTATCATTACTTTTTAAGCATGGGGCGCCAAACTGCATCTGGTCTTTGACAAAATATCAAGTACTAGGACACCAGAACTTTTGCTTCAAACAAAGCTAAATTCAGTGTGGAAATGCTATATAGCTTAATGAAGAATCATTCAGCTTAATATGCAGGCATTTAAATTTTTGTTACTCTTATGTACCATGCTGTAACAATGCACAAAATGCATCCTCATACAAGATACCAGAACTTTCATCTCTTGGGTATTTAGTAATCTATTTCCCCCCAAACAGTAACAGGCAGTTCAAAGATAACTGATCTTACAAATTATTTTATATTTGCGAGCATGACTCAGTTTACTTTTTTTCTTTAAGAGTAGATCTCATAAGTAAATACTGGATAGGATCAATTACAAGACACATATAAAAATGCTCCAAATCCATTTATTTTTAGTTGATTTCCACGACAGAGAGCGTAAACAGCCTTCTCCCAGCTTTCTTACTTTCCACAGCTGAGAGTGTAGGATGTTTACAGTATCTGTCGCTCAGTGCTCTCTAGGGTAGGGCTGGAGGTCAGCAGCACAAGCCTCAGGAAATCCAGCATCGTTTCAAGATACCATAATATATTACAGGAAAAGGTCAGAAAAGTATACTTGGGACTAAATTATGGTTCTTTTAGGAGGGGGGTTGAAAAGGTGGTTGTGGAGACCACATGAGGCCTCTCTCCCTGCCTGCTCAGTTCTTGTTCACTTCCTCCTCTGCTCATCCTAGGGTCTGCAGGTGCCCGTGCACACTCATGGATTCTGTTAATGTTTGATTTTCAATAATTTATGATTTCTAAAAAATGGTCACAAAAGAGGCACCTACCCTTTAAATGGGCACTTTTTTTTTGCAAGTGGAAAGATGTGAACACCAGCATCACACTCAGCTATCAAACATTGTTCCAGCTCACTCCTGAATATAACTGAGAACAAGGGTTGAACAGAAGGCTATCATTTTAATTAATAAAGGTTAGTTGCTGTAATTATGGGTTATGTAGCCATAAATTCAATGAAATGAGCAAAAATCAAAGATGATAGGACACCTAATATGCATAAAATGGTGGACTGCAAATTGCTAACAGTGCTGAAATTTAAAAAATCTAGTATTTGCAAAGAAGTGAATCTGTAATTAGAGGTATATGCATGAATGGAGTTAGTCTATACCTAACATTCTTTTCTTCTCTTTTTATTCAAACAACTGTCTTCTTTCTGAGTAACTTACAATCATCTGTATGATGTTTACCCTTTGGTCACTTTACACATTTTTAGCATATTTGTAAAAAGAATAACTAGCATACTTTGTTGTTCTGAAATTTTAATCCCATATAAGCAATTCTGCTTACTTAGATTAGCATATTAAAATACTCCAGGTAAATCAAAGAATGTATATAAGTATGAAACATGAGTTTAAATGCTAGTTACTTTTCCTGTTTTTATTCTATATACTCTTCCAGGCTTATTTCATACACATGTCTCACTATCAGCTATAAAGCAATGACTTTATCCAATGCTGGCATTTCTATTTATATATGTCACTGGTACATCAAGATCAATATGATAAAGTCTATCCAAAACAGCACTTCTTCCATTATTCAACATTTCATTAAAAGTACATCATTATCTATTCAGTCACCCAGAAATCTGGATACCATCCAAGTAACTACCACCTCCTTAAAAGTGACCTATAATTCAATGTAAAACTCATGAAACCCATCACTCTCCAGGACAACATCTTCAATTTACTCTCTCCAGCACTAGTACAAATGTGGTCAATTACTTTTATGCTTAAAATCTTTTAGTATCTTCATAACAGGTTAGTAACTCGATGACAGGTGACTATTATTTGAGTTTTCTCTAGTGACTTCTTATAATGTTATTTTCTAAGAGTGAGCTATTCAAAATGGAACTTGTACTTAATTTGCTAGATTGGTTTATGGGACACAAACACCCAGATGAAATATAGTTATCAGCATTGTACATCACAAAACAACCCTCTATGATAAGAGAACACCACACAGTAAACCAAAGTGACATATAATTGCAATCTACTACTGGATATTGTTCATAAATTCCTTCAACAACATTTGTGAGTGCCTATCACACATATCAGCATTGCTTTAAATTCTGAGTGATGGGAAATTAATTATATCATTCTTGCCCTTGCTGGACACAGCCTAATCTGCAAGGCAGACACATAACTATTTTTAAATATGACCAGAGCTGTGGTGAGTCAAAAGACACTTGCAAAGTTGGCTGATATCTGGGTTGAGTCTTGAGGATGAAATCAATTTAGTATGTGGAGATGGTGCTAACAGAGATTTAGAAGGGGTGGGCAGGGGAAGAGAATAGTGTAGCTTAAAATACACCAGGTAGAACAGTCACACAACTGGAGAAAGAAAAAGATAATGTATGCTGAGAGCTTCAAGAATTTAGCAGAGGTGGAATCAAAGATGCATTTGGGACAAGGGGGTGAGGCAGAGGGAAGATAATGGAGGATCTTACATGCTGGACAAGGAAGTTTGGGCATTATCTCCAAACTACGAAGGTCAAAGATAGACTGTAAGTGGGCAAGTGACATGTACATGGTTGCCTTTTAGAGTTTATTTTATTTGTAAGGCCGTAGGTCAGGAAAATACAACAATTGTACAGGAGAGAATGCAAGTCTTAATTATGGAGGTGGTAGGAAGGACACATGGAAAGCAAATATGCAAGATTAGAATGAGAAAAGAACTCTGTGAGTGACTGGTTAAGGAGAGTGGGCTGACAAGTCTAAGTATTCCTACTGTAACAAGAAATGTACTCTAGTTTAAGTAGGGCTTCGGATTTTACTGGCATTTTAGTTACATAAAAGCAATCTTTGTTAAACTAATAATATGGTCACTTTGAGTGCTAAATGAAAAGATATTTATTTCAAGAGTATATTCTATCTGATCATATATGGTACATCCTGTGTTTAAAAAATCTTTTTTATCCAATATGCAGTAGTACACATTACTTTTCAGGATACACAGTAACTTTCTCCAACTCTCATTTTTAAGTTAAAATGTAGCAGTTTAGCAGGGCCTTCCTGCTGGTGCAATGGGTTAATAAGCCCAGTGCTGGGGAGCTGTCCGTGGCTGTGGCACTAGTTCGATGCCTGGCTGGGGAGATTCCCACATGGCGCAACAGACCTCTCCTGCCTCACCCACTGTTCCCTTCAGCAGTGTATTTCAGTCCATCTGCGTGTTCTGATCCCTGCTCTGTCTCTGGTGAACCCTCTCACTGTCCCACACCTCTGGCCTGCACCCCAGCATTGTATGCAAAAATAAACAAATCTTTAAAAAAAAATGTAGCAGTTTAGCAGTAGCCCTGAATGAGTGACTGGAGAAAAAACACTGTCACTGTTTTTGAAGTTTAATCTATCTGTGTATTCAGGATTTTCAGTTGCTCATGCCCTGCCCAATCATGAGGGGCATTAATCTTTAGGATCCAGGTCTCCTACCATTGCTGCATTTTGGAGCTGATATCCACGATGCTTTCTTGCAACTAATTCTATAGGCATGTCTCCTTAAGCTACTTTGCCACCTGCTCTCTTTGCTCCCCTAGGTTTTATATTTGCCATTTGACTTTCCCTTTGTCCTTTGGGAAAGGTGAACATTTATTAGGGAATCATCACCTTTCCTTCCTCAGCTGAAAGCAAGATTCAAGACTCCTATAATATAACATACATACTCTCAATGAATAATTAATTATATGGGAATTTCCAGGGAACTAAAAAGAAATCACAATGAAAATGTGATAATATGCACTTTGTTTTAGGCCTCCTTTGTTTTCAGTAACTTTAAAAGTTTCTTACACTAGTCTGCATTTACCTGAGATCCTATAAGAAAAACAAATTCAGAATGCCTTGTTAGAGTATATGGATAAGCAATAATAATGACTTTAAAGTAGATAAAAGTATAATTAACCCAAAAATCTATTATTTTATTTTCAAATTATTTGCTCTATTAAATTAACCTCGCATCTGTCCTAAGGAAAAATAGCTACCCAACCCCAAAGTGCTGTCCACTGATTCTACGCTTGAAATGATTGTCCCAAGTTCTCATTGGAGCTTAAATCAATCTGCTTAAATCTAAAACCTAGACATTTATGTCATGTTTGTGTAGAAAGCAGTGAGTCAAAGTTATGAGTCAATGTAATATAAATTATGAGACCAGTCAATGTAATATAACCTATTCAAATCATGCTTTCCTTAAAATTTCTTAGATTCTTGATTCTGCTATTTTGTTTTCATTTACATTTAGTATTTCATTTAAGTTATTAGGTCAAGGAAGAAAAAAAATGAATGTGGATAAATAATTTTTTTTACTACCAATATAGTTTCCTTTTAAGTAGGCAGATTTTAAGGTTATTTTAAAGATAATATTATGGAGGCTAAACATTTACATTAGTGTACATGTGGATTTTTTCAATAAAAGTGGTAAAAAAAATTGGATTCAAACAAACAAAAAAAACCTTTAAAGTCAATTGTTAGGGTCAGCTCTCCATGTACTTTTTGAGCAAGTTCATACACGACAGACCATTGTGAAATTTAAACCACAATAAATAATTTTGGCATCTGTGTTTAGAAGCTTACTAATTTTGGATCTAGCCACAATGATAGGAGTGTCACACTATGACATAAGAGGAGACACTCTGGCAGTGCTGCCAAACTGGGACATTTGTTAGAAGATTCAAATGCTGGTCCTGCCAATATTTGCATTAAATCTTCAAACATTTACTATAGACATCTGAAATAACTTTAGAAAGAACTGTCATTTCAAAGTGTATCAAACTGTTATAATATTCAGTGGCACGAGTTCCTATTTTGATAAGGTTAGCCCCTCCACTGAAGAGGTTTTATCAGTACAAAGCTGGTAAAATAGCATTAGCTGATAGTATTTGGTCAAATACTATCTTTCATTTATCAAGCACACAAAGCAACTACCCATCTCCGTATTAAACACAAAGTGTGTATAATGGGGAAGGGAGTTGGAAGAGGTGGTGGTTCTGGAAAATTACACACCAAAACGACAGCTATAGCAACCGCAGGAAAACAGGAAGGCACTTAGGGTGAGTATCAAAGAAGACATCGACTTTATTGGCAACAATTTAATTATTAAAAAGGAGAATGTACTCACCCAAAACATATAATCTATGCCAATTTAATTTTTAACTTAAAACTCTCAAAATTAGAGATGAGGTTCAATTAAAATTTCTGCTACTCTGGAGATTTAATTAGGTTGGTTAACTTGATGATTTTGGGTACTCTAGAACTCTATGTGAGCCTCAGTTTCTGTATTTATAAGATAATAAAATACTACAGTATGTACTTTACAGGGTATGCCAGATGCATTCTCAGTAAATACACATTTGCAAAAGCAAATAATAATGCTTTTAGTCTTAATATTTCAATTTTAGCATGCAAGAAATGTCTTTATTCTTGCCTTAATTATGTGTCTACTGTACAACAACTTAGATCATGTTCTCAACTCCAAAGTGGAAATGTAATGGATGTTACTCTTGCCAACAGGACTACTGGGCCACATATCCCTGTCACAGAAAGTAACAGTATGGGGTGGGGAGGAGAGGAGAGATTTCTTAAGGTATATCCTAGCTATTGATAAAATGATCACTTAAAAAAAGTTTCAGACAAAAATAGAGTGAACTAGAAAATGTTCTACAAAATCCTGTACCACCAGGTGTCACTATAACCTAAAGCACAAATAGTTGTTTATTTCGTTGGAAAGAAACACATTATAAGCAAATAATCAGTATTATCATACAAGGCCTTTCATGTCAGTAATTTAGATTGTCACAGTTACTGAACTACAGTTACTAAATTCTAAATAAGTGGATCATTACAAATGTTAATTTTTAAAAATCAGAGTGCCATTGAATGCCTAATTTTAAATATAGTAAGTAGATCTTTGGAGATGAAGGATTTCAGTTTTGCCTTTTGGGACCCAAATGTGAAGTCCATGATTTTGGTGACCTGTCATTTGACTGAAACAGATTCAGTCACGGAGCAAGTACAGGAACAGCCTGGCACAACCCTATTCTCTTCTGTACAAGGTACACCTCTAAAAGTAATAAAAAAATGAGAGTTGAAAATTCTCATAACTAATGAAATTATAATTGTGAATTACAAGATATATTTTAGAGACATAATCACTGCTCATGGATTTTAATAAAATTTTTATATTTTTCATCTTTTAATTTCTTGAAGACATATAACCCCTTAAAGTAAAAATTATAACACTGCATTTTAAAGTATATAGTTATAATAAATATGGTAACAGAGCAAAGGATGGAGGGAAGGTAAATGGAATTATAGAGTTAAAGATATATATCAGTGTCTATCTCTATTATCTACAATATATACTTAACCGAAGTCAATTCAATAATATTAATATTTTAAGTTGATTGTGAACAGTTATAATAATCAACATCCCATAATAATCAATAGAAGAATAATGCAAAGAAATAGAGTTATAAGAAGTTAATATAATTAAAACAATATAAAACATTTGTTTAACACAAAATAAAGCAGGGGAGGAACAAGAAAAATGAGACAAATAAAAGAAAAGCAAGGCAGCAAACCTAGAACCTACTCTAGCACCAAGTACATTAAATGTAAATGGACTAAACACTATAATCAAAAGGCAGACCATATTAGGCCAAGTTGTACAAAAAAAGCTAGACTCTACTATATGATATCTGTAAGAAATACACTTCAAATATAAAACCACAAATAGGCTGAAAGCAAAAAGCTGGGAAAGATACTCAGCAGATTTAAGTAAGCTTTAATGGATATGTTAGAATCAGACAAAAAAGGCTTGGCTAGAAGTATTACTAGAGTCAAAGAGAGACATTTCATAATAATAGAAATGGCAACACAGCAAGGATTTATGACAATTAATAAATATCTATGTATCTAATAGTAAAACTCAAAAATACATGTAGCAAAAAGTTGTCAATCTTCAAGGAAGAGATAGACAATTTCAATTACAGTTAAGTTGATGGCTTAAATATGTTTCTTTCAGTAACAGATAAATGACAGACTTGCAAAATGAACAAAATTGGTTTGTTATTTATAACTCACCCCACCAAACAACAACAGATCATACATTCAAGCACATACAAAAAGAACATTAATCAAAACAGGTTATTTGTTGAATCCTAAACAAGTCTCACTATAGTTAAAAGGACTAAATTTATATAGAACATGTTCTCTGACCACAAAGAAAGCATGTTAAAAATCAAAAATGGATACCTATAAAGGAAGAGTCCCAAATATTTAGACTTTAAACAATATATGTGAAAATATGTAACCTCTGAGCAATAAATTATAAGGGAAATAAGTATTATGAACTGAATAAAAATGAAAACACACTTTAAGATATGTGGGATGCAGTTAAGACAGGCATAGAGGGACATGTATAGTTTTATATGTTTATGCTAGAAAAGAAAAGTCATTTCTTTTAAACAGGATTCCGAATTTAGTAACTCCAATTCTCTACTATTTGACTAGACGGTGAAGCTGAAGGAGTTATGTCCAGTTTTAATATATATTATGGTTATGTATTTAATAATACTTTTAAGAATAATAGAGATAAAAAACAGAACTATTTACTAAATGCTTACTGAGTAATGACATAGCTTTCCTCCCCCTCTGGATTAAATTCGGCCATCCAGGTCACAGAGCTAACAGTGATGGAGAAGTTCAGACTTGGGTTGCCCTGACTTCACAGCTCACACTCCTACTATATACAGCAGGATGTATAAATTCTTGATTACTATTTAACTCGTGGTCCCGTGTTTTCTTTCACTTAAGCCATAATCTATTCAGGTTATTTTCCATTAGGATAATTTACTACTTATTAAGTGGAGTCTCCTACAATTTATCCATTGCTGAATTAAGAAATAATGAACAACTGTCTATCTGTTACTGTGTTGCTTTTTAGGTTATAAAGTCAAAATGGGCCACAATTATGTTTATGACATTGTATTACCTACTGCACAATCCTTCAGTCCACAGCCCATACATGCACTACATAATGGCAACATGATGTTTTCATTACTTAGATTTGCTTTAGAAAACATATGATAAAGCATGTTTGTAGTTGTAATGCCATCAATTACTGTTAACTCTGGATATTATAAATCCTCCTATTAGAAAATGTGTTTATTAAAATTAATTCCATTGTATTACCTGGATAAGCCACATGTTATAATAGTTCAGGGGTAATATGATTGATCAGACTTTAAGAATAATAGCTAACATACTTGTATGCTTTTCATCTTCCAAGCCCTGTGCTAAATATTTGTTACCATAATGCTGTTAGGAACCCTTGCAGAAGAGGAAATTGAGGCTTGAATTTGCTCAAAAATCACACAATAGTTTGGATCTGAACTTAGGTTTACTATTCCCAACATTTTTGTAAACATGCATATCCTAAGCAGATAAAGTAGGAATGAATGGATGTAGACTCTGGTTCTAAAATCTTTATATAAATATCTATAGATATTACTAAAGTGGGAGCAGCCCAGATTCATCTGAGTATTTACAGCCTCTTACAACTTTATGGGGTGATATATAAAATTTTACGTTAATTCTCTAGAAGTCATGCAATGTCTTTGTCATTCCTTGTCTATCAATGTTTCAATATGCAATAATGAAGTCAAGAAAAGATTGTTGCCACAACTGTAAGTGTATAACTCCTAAGAATAAGTGCAAAAAATAAAATATAGAGATTGTGAATATTCTGTAATTAAGTAGTGCAAGTAAATGAATTCTTTTAAGTTAGAATTTTGCAGCTACTGATTTAGAAACATTTAAACATATACACAGCACAGTTTTGGCTGCAGCAAATCTGCTATATATTCATGTGTAGGTAAAAAAAAAACTTATAAGGAAATAAAGCAATAGAAATGAAAAACTACATGAAAATATTAGTAGCCAAAGTGAAAATATTTTAAAAAGCAATTTGGTACAATGTGATATGCCAACACTAGTCAATAAAGTGATTAATATGATATCTAGTTATATTTTTTAAAAATTATATTACTACTCTTAGTGTGTCACTTAAGAAGGTACTGCAAATAATGCTAAAATTAACATATTTGGGTTTGAGTAGGAGGATTTTTAATATTTTTCTTTGATAAAGTTTCCAGAGTTTTAACAATTAAAAAAAAAACCAAACAGGAAAACCTGAGAGCATCTTATTAAAACTTAGGTAAATGACATAATGCTCTTTTTTAGGTAGTTTAAATAAAAGATGCTTGCTTACCTCACATTGATTGAGTTTTAAAAATAGTAGAAAGAATATAAAAGTTTTTAGGCGGCTCATTATATGCAAATTCATATAGGGGACCCGACATTTTAAGAAAATGTCTGAAAATGACTTCTCAGAAAGTATTGAGGGTGGTATATCCTCGTATAGTTTCTTGCTGCTATTGTATATCAGCATGACAGAATGTTTTCTTTTGATAAAAAACAGGACCCAGTAGAAGTGAGCAAAGAAGAAAATGTGCTAAATTTTTTTTCAGCAAATTAATTTACAAATATTTGGGGACTCTGTCACACTTAGTTCTTAATCTCTATGTCTTTCCAATTGTGTTCATGCATGTCAATTAAATTTATCACAGATCTTATTTTTTCCATCATATTAAAATTTTATGTTGTTTTATCATAAACTTATGATAAAAGAATGCTATCTTTTAGCCACTGGAAAATCAATCCTCTAGCCTAGCCTATTGGCTCTTTGACTTTTTTTTTTTTTTTTTTAAAAAAAGCTAATGTCCTATCATCTGAAAATTTATCTGAGAACTATACATGTCATTTCCACCTCATCTTGAAGCCTTGGCAGTTTGCAAGGGCAGTAAGAAAAAGTTCAAATGCCTAAACAAAACTCTGACTGGCTCCAAATCTAGTTGCCTAACCACTAGTGCCCAAGTGTCTTAGAGAAGAAAGAGACAACTGTGGAGTTGCAAGGAGCAGAATTTATAACTCAGAAGATGTATTTCCCATCACCTTTCCTCTTTCTACAAAAGGAGAAAAAACAAAGCAACAAGAGTTAGATCCTGAATCTTAAATAAAATTGAATTGACCCATTTCTTTTTTTTTAAAGGTTCTATATTAAAAGTTTGTGGAGAAAAACTGGACTACTTGATTGATATGAAATCTTCAGATTAATTATAGGTTTTCTTTACATTTGATAATCTGGCCTTATTCATCTGATAATATTCTGGTAGCAGTTGTGAGAAAGTTTAATGTTTTTATGTTCATTATGCTTTTCTACAAAAACATACCAATACATCTTTATAAAATTAATTGGTCTCTATTTTGAGACATTTTATAGGGTCATATGGATCTGAGTGGTTCCACTCACCACTGTGTGACCACTGCGTGGCCGTGTGCAACCTCGGAACTTCAATATACTCAGCTTTAAAACAGAGATGACAATAGCAACTCCCTCTTTAAGATAAACCTCAAGGTTCTACATTGTCAAAATGTAATAGGCACTCATTCAAAAAAAAAAAAAAGAATGAAAGAAAATGTTTACTAAGCACCAGGCACTGTTTCAAATTATAGGCACAAATACTGGGCTACTGGAGCTCTAGAGAGTGGCAGAGAAGATGGGCACTGACAAGTATCCATCTGTAGGGAGTAAGTAAAAAGAAGAATGTCTACTGTTTTTCCAGTCTTCCTAGTGGAACTACTAAACATTATACTCATGAATAAGCTACACTGGAAAAGAGGCCAAAGAATAAAGTTAGGGTTAAATAGGAGGTCTTGGGCCAATTAGCTTATGTTTCTCCACTTTCTGTCCTTTTGATATATGTGCACAGGGTATGAATAACTTCAAAGTCTGTATAAGAGTCAGTCCAGGTGTGGCATACACCTAAACAAAGAACTTTCAGAAAATGATTAATACAAACCCTCTGGAAAAATAGTGGGGGAGATGGATGTTGCATAAGCAATTCTCTGAAACCCTCTGAAGAACATTAGACTTAGGCAATGTAGTAAAAAATTGATTCATTGTTCTGCTAGTTTTTTTTCCCCCTGTGGCAAAAGAATCAAAATTCTTACATGGCAGTTCTAAGTTCAAAGACATTTACTTCAGATGACAGTGCCATTTTTATAGCATGTTAACCAGTATGTGTGAAAGCTATCACTAGTATATGCTTGAATTACTGGTGTGAAAATTCTATTAATACCAAATGTTTTAGAAAACAAACTGCCCCATATTTCAGCTTCTTAGGGTTTATTTGTTACATAGTTCAACCAGTTTCCCAATCTCTCTAGACCTTGACACCATATTTTATGTTACAATCTCAGTAACTTGAAAATATTCCACTTCTGCACATGCTATTTCCCAGCCTGTCTGTCCCCCACATACAACAGCTGGGTTAAACTCTAACCCCATCCTCCTGTCTCTTTGAAAGCAGCCAGGCAATAATGGATATTTCTGGGGAGGGCAGAGGTGATGTCTGACCAGTTCATAGCTGTATCCTCAACTCTTAGGATCCAGTTTAGAGGAACTGCCTAATAAATATTTATTAAGTGAATAAACAATGTATAAATTCTCTTAGATTCACAATTCTATCTTTTCTGAGGAGTTGGGAAAGGAAGGCAGATATTTATACAATATGGGCATTGATTTTTATTTCCTGCTTTTTTGATAGGATTATTTGACAGGCAGACAGGGAAAATGTGTTAGGCACAGTATATTTGACCAAATCTCTCAAGATACCCTTGTGGACAAATTTAGTCTTCTTAATAAAATTAGGAAGATTCACAACTGTTGAGCAACTGTGCCTCAAAGGAATTGATGATTAGACAGATCTCAACTTAGAAGAGAGTATTCAGAGTCAGGCCTTATGGCTCTGTCTTTGCTTAGACATTTCTTATGCAATGATCATATTTTCATCTTTAACAATAACCTCAAATAATCTAGAGAACAAAATCTTTCTCAAATTGAGGGCCTCCCTGGTGACGCAGTGGTTGAGCGCTGCGCTGTGGAGCTGCCGGCAGCACGCGATGTGAGTTCGACGCCCGGCCGGGGAGAATCCCACATGGTTCAGCAGACCTCTCCTGCCTCGCCCGCTGCTCCCCTCAGCAGTGTATTTACAATCTGCCTGTTCTGCTCCCCACTCTGTCTCCGGTGAACCCTCTCGCCGCCCCATGCCTCTGGCCTGTACCCCAGCTTGTATGTATAAATAAACAAAACAACAACAAAAAAAAAACCTTTCTCAAATTGACATAAAATTAAAGAAGTCAGTCATTATATCAGATAACTGAATACAAAAGACTTCTGAGAGACTACTGCAATGGGCCAAGTCTAACTCAATTACATATCATTTCCTCTGTAGGGAAAGGTGACTTAACAGCAGATCTTGTGAAATATTAGGAATAAATGTAAATATCTATTTAAATTCAGGCTATGGGCCGGACAAGTATCAAGTAGGGCAAGGGAGTAATTCATGTGAAAAAGGAAGGAGTTTTAATTGACAATAAATCTAACCTGAATAACACTGGTTACTGCCAAAAAAAACGAACATGATTTTAGCAACATTAAGAGAACTGTGCTATCTTTAGAAATCAATGAGTTATTTATGGAGCTTCTACCGGCATGGTTCTAGGTACTGTGTAGGATAGAGAATTACTGGGCATAAGGTTCCTGCTTTTGAGGCATATTCTAGTCAGAAACAATGTAAGATATTTGATTTGACGGTGTAACTACCAAGGAAATGACTCCTCAAAACTCCCAAACACCCAAAACCAAAACTGAAAATAAAAATATTAGAGGCTTGAATGTACTCAACAGGGAGTCTGTTAATTGGTGTTTATAATCATGGTCCAAAGTCACCAAGAACCTGCTCTTTATAAAGAGCAATAGAAGTACATCTTAGAAATTATCTTTTCTGTTTAGTTGTTAGTTTTACATGGAATATGACTGTTATCCAGAAAATTCAATTATGAGGATCAGCTAAATACAAAATGGGGTCAAATCAGATACCATTTACTATACCTAGTCAAGCACTGAAATGTACAGATTAATCAACTAAGCAAGAGGAAAGAGGGAAATGAGCAAGAAGTTAGAGGAATGATGTATTCTCCTTCTAACTCTCAAGTCAGTTATGTCAGTTCTGAGTACTTTATGGTCATGGCATAACCAAAGATTCTGGAGTGCTGATAGGAAGAGAAAGGAAAAGACAGCTGTTTCTAGATGAAGTAAGCATATAATTTACCAAAACAGCAGAAGTTGCATGCAACATCACATTATTCTTTACAGCAATGGTGCACTACACACCAAAAAAAATGGCCTGCTTTCTTCTCAGGTGGGTTTCTAGTGTATGATATCCCCCTTCCTTTGTGCCTTTTGTAAAATGGCACATTTAGCTTAATGCTGGAAAATTTCACAGCACCAACTGGACATGTGTGTCTCCAAATTTACAGCCTCTAATTTCAGTTGGCCCTCAGTGAAACCCAGAATATGTTCTATAGTCAGCTTTCTTTTCCATGCTCATAGCAACTTTTCCAAACCTCCACCTCTCTTCTATTTTCATCCCTCTTAGGGATGACCTGTCTCACTTCCTATCTCAAAAACGAAATTCTGCATCCCACTTTACTGCATCCCTGTTAAAATCTGTTCCAATGTTCATCCCTCCTTTCTTCACAAGAAAGACATGTTGTCTCTCCTGTTCAAGATTAGTTGTTTCACCTTTGTGAAGCTGTTGATACTGTTGACTTCTCCCTCCTTGAATTCTCATCCCTTTAAAACTGTTAGCCTTGTTTCCCTCCTCCACCTCTTCTCCTGGCTCCATTCTAGGCATCTTCTTCTGCCCACTTTCAGATATCAGGTTCCCAGATCTTTCTGGTCCACTTCTCACCTGACTTAGGAATCACAATCCATCTGCTCCTCATGAGCAGGTTCTGCTCTCCATATCCACATTTATCTTTCTGGGGTACCTATTCTACTAATGTACTTGCCCTTCAAAATGTTCAAAAATTTTTAAAAATCTGTTTCCTGATTCTCGTGTGAAGCTAAATAGGCCATCTCCATTCACCTCTTCTCTTAAAAATTCTCAACAGAAAATCTATCACAGGTTTTCTCATGCAATCATTAATTTCTGTGTTTTTATGTTCTTTTAAATAACCACTCCTTGAATAAGAGGCTTTGCCATATCTTGGCGTAGGAAGGGCTCAATAAACATCTATCAAGTGAATGGATGAATTTTATATGTGCAAAGTATGATGCTAGTAATGGGTTTCCTGACTCAGGAAATATTCAAACATTGTCTAGATGACCATTTAGTGGGGCTGTCACTTGGTCAGGATATGGACCAAGTAATTTAGTGGCCCTAACAAAAGGAAGAGTTTAAGATTTTATGATGATCCTGTACCAAGTAAATCTTAAAGTTACTTTTTTAAAGAAGAAATTAACAAATTATAAACAAACTTGCAATAAATTAAAAATTACATTGGTGGTGTTATCTTGCTTTTCTTTTTCTTAACAAACACTAAAACTTCGGTGACTTACCCTCACTTGCTGTGATGACCGGTTAATGAAGGATGACCGGTTAATGAAGGCCTGTACCATTCTTGCAGCTTATACCCGTAAACCTAGTAGGTCCTAGACATCTTCCTGTTTTTCCGGAGATGGCCTCTAACATTTTGCTCTAACTGCTACCCAACCATTTATCCATATTCCATATGTGCTAGATCTAGGAATACTGTGTCCTCATCAGCTCCCCGGGAGACCTCATGTGGCTGAGAGTAAACCAGGGATGACATGAACATCTTTTCTTCTATTTTGTGTAATTTTTACTTTAACATAAAGCTATTTGTGCTTTAAGGTTTTTTTTTTTTTTTTAATATTAGGTCTTATGGTAATTATGTGAAAGAAAACAGCTTCATAGTTTCTGGCATGGTTGGAGACATTCAAAGAACTCCGGCTGTTGAATAAAATCACAGTTTTAAACCTTCCTGAGAGATTGCTATTTCCTCACTAGTTCCCCTTAAGCAAAATATTTAAGATCAGTATGAAGTTAAGAGACTACAGTTATTTTTCTTCTGAGGATCACCTTTCATGGAAATGATAAAATGGAAAAAAAATTATTCTACAATGTCCAATAAAAGATCCAAATCCTTCCAACAAATCCACACATATCATTATCCTTAAACACCCTCCACTTATCAGGGGGGAGAAAAAGAAAACTTCCTTAGATCCATTCAAATATAAAAACATTCTTTACTACATTGAATTTTATAAAATCCCATTGTTAAATACTTCCTCTCAAACTCTTGCCAAATGGGAGGATTGCTGCTGAAACAGGCAAGGAATATGTGACCTCCTCCCCCCTCCCCTATTGAACATCAGGGTTACACTTTGGCACACATACAGATCTATTTTCTACAAAGGATGCAGCTTTTCAGAGATGTGAAGGATCTGGAATGAGAACACTGGCCTTCATCAACTCACTTCCTCTATTGGAAGGGAGTCTCCCAAATAGTCCTCTAAAGGAAACACTGAAATGAAGTCACCCATGTTTAGTAAAGTAACAGTAGCTAGATGATGTGACTGTCTCAGTGATACAAGGAATAGGGGTTAGACTGAAAGTTCACTGCGACTTTTAATAATGCAATTTTTAGATAAATATTTGCATAGATGCATACACATTTATTTGTTCTACTTCAATAGGACTCATCCAAGTACTAGTTTTAAAATATAAACAGGGCCTCCCTGGTGGCGCAGTGGATGAGCGCTGCGCTGTGGAGGTGTCGGCAGCTGCGATGCGAGTTCGATGCCCAGCTGGGGAGAATCCCACATGGTGTGGCAGACTCTCCTGCCTCGCCTGCTGCTCCCCTCAGCAGTGTATTTCTGATCTGCCTGTTCTGCTAACACTCGGTCTCTGGTGAACCCTCTCGCCACCCCACGCCTCTGGCCTGTACCCCAGCTTGTATGCATAAATAAATAAATCTTTTTAAAAAATTGCTTAAAATATAAACAGTGGGAAACTGCTGTAGTAAAAACTAGCAAAATATAGCAATTATTTGCAAGAGCTTAAAACTACTCATCTAATAAAGAGTAGGAAACTGTGTGGGAGAAAAAGGAGTGAAATTCTCTAGCAAGTGAGGCCAGTTGGAATTTAATAACTCACTTTGGCAATCAGATTTGTTTAGTCAGCAGGCCAGCATCCCTACCATGCTGCACAATGCCAGGGACAGTCTTCATCTTAGACACCCTCTATGTTAGGAGAGGTCTGTTTCCAGCCAAGCTGCAGAAATACTATCACTGTGCTGGGCCTTGAATATATATATATATTCAATATATACACACACACCATGTGTTACATATCTCTGAGCAGATTTGCGAAGCCCAGAAAGGACTCTTGTTAGTTAAGAGATTTATTTGACTAAGGTGGCATCACATTATTTGAAACAGCATTATTAAACACTGTTTCAGAAGTGGTCATGTCAGCAGATATTTATGCTCCAGTTAAACAATATAGAGATAATCTCCACACTATATTTTTGTTATCTCCTTAGTAATGCAAAGTGATCAAGACATAGAAAGCTCTCATGGTTTTCATGTTTCATTTTGCAGTGTTTTTACTCTTCACCCTTCATTGAGATTAACACCCTTTTTAACAGTGAAGTGATGTAAAAGTAAAGTGGTTATAAGAATATGTATATATTGCTATAGTATTAAAAGCAGATACCTGTAACTGATGATAAGAACAATAAGGTGAATGTAACATGCACACAAGCAGTTTAAATTTACAAAGTACAAATTACTAACTACCTACAGAGGATCCATAGAAATCAGGGATGCAAAGAAATGGAAAGTATAAGCTGCATCTATGCATGTGTGTCTATGTACATCAACTTACACAAATATCTTTGTTTCTTATACTTATTCACTGATTCACTTGTATTTGACTTTTAAATATGATAGTCTAAATTAATGCTCAGCAGCATTAGCTCTGTATTATGTTTATGGTAACCCAGAAACCATAGACCTGATTTTTCATGTAAATAGAAATCAAATATTGCCTAATTTCCTTTTCCTATAGTAAATGCATTGTAGAAATTTTTGTGGATAGAAATTTAAATATCCTTTCAGTGCAGGAGGAGAGAAAACTATTTGGAAAGAGGAGCATTCAAAA
Organism: Scalopus aquaticus; assembly: GCA_004024925.1. Lineage (NCBI taxonomy): Eukaryota > Metazoa > Chordata > Mammalia > Eulipotyphla > Talpidae > Scalopus > Scalopus aquaticus. The sequence continues at coordinate 27,017 of PVIJ01009302.1, forward strand.
GTAGAAGTGGAAAGTTTCATGACTCCTGTGCAATTAAACATTTGTGCATTTAGTCTTAATCTGGAATGAGTTCCAAATAGCAACTGGCTATGACAAGCCCCACCCAGGGGCTGCCACCCTGTGCAGGGGGCAGATCCTTAGGGAGCACAGCCCAGGGAAGGTGGGCAGCCTGCAGAACCCCAGAATGGAGCCTGGTGGCATCAGAATGAGGAGTGACTTTCTGGTAGCACGTGGGGAGCTGGCCTTTTTTAGAGTACACTAGAGGAAAGTGAGCACCTCAGAGAAACAATTGAGGAAGATAAGATGTGAAAGTGAATTTAGAGCAGTAGATTGAGAGAGTGAAATATCTTCATAGGACCAGGAAGTTCTAATATTGACAGGTGTGGGACAAAAAAACATCATGAAGAAAGAGAAGAACCAAGTTGAAGTCAATTCCCTCAGCCACAGCTGTCCATGGAGTTGGTTAAGTGCCCTACTTAGAAGATTGAACGTTAAGTGTCTGTATAATTTTTTGGATAATAATTTTGCTTAGAAAACCCTTTAAGAAAATTGTGAATAGTTCCCTTCTAGCATTCCTCACCGTCCTCACTGAAGAGGGCAGCTGTGATATAGAAAAATAACATCCTATTATAGCTACCTTTGCCAAAATAGCTTTTCCTTCTGCAAGTCTGTCTGACCCAGGCCTCAGAATCTAGACTGAGAACAACTCAGGCCATTGTGATTTAGAATATCCTAGTGCTAGAGAAGACACCAAGACTTCCAGCAGACAATGGCAGCATTAGAAGGCCCTAGTTGAACAGAATATATAATTTCATTTAACAGCTGCGGAAGCTCATTAACTATGCTAGCATGAATGATTCTTTACAACTACAAAAAGAAAGAAAAACAGCAGCCTATTTACAGATGCAGCAAGAGCTGTTCCTTGTTTTCTATCTTTCAAGGGAAACAAAACATTTCTGCATAATAACTTTATCCTATAATTGGACGTTATTCAAAAGTGTAGCTTCCCATAAGCTTAAAGAGATATTTTTGTACTACATTTCCAAAATTGTCGCAATACTCTAGTGGGGTTACTGGCTGCATGGCTTCCAGATGCCTAAGACCTGTTCATGGGCAGCGGTGTGGCCAGCCAGGGCCCTCTACAGGCTACCACCTCCCTGTACTCAGACCTTTCTCTCCAAGCCTATCTTGTACTTCTTCAAAGGCCTTCCACATTCCTTCTAGCTTAAATGACTCCTCTTTCTTATGTGACCTTCAGTACTTTTTATTCTTTACTTAAGGTTCTTTACCACTTCTTGAGTGACCTTGACCAAATTACTTAGCCTCTCTGTGCCTCAGTTTCTTCAGTTGTAAACTGCCTAGCACCTACCTCACAAAATCATTGCATGGATTAAACTGTCAGTTAATACAAAGCATCTAGAACAGTGCCCAGCACTGAGAAATATCAGCCAGTCGTTTCATGACTATTGTCACCATTAAGGTCACCATACACCACTATTACTTACTCAGATGTATTTCACTGACTTTACCTCAGTTAAGCTCTATGAAGTCAAGTCTGGCATCAAGGGGGGTTAAGGGTGCATATTAGCACCCTTTCTTGCCCTCCTCTCCCTTTCTCTACTCCCTGCCCTAGATACATACACATAGGAGGGCTGTTGCTATGGTGGGTCTGGTGTGCTGACATTTTCATGGCCATTGGACTTAGTTGAAGGCTTGTGAAGACATGGGTACAGTATTTAGCCCACTTGGACACACTTTCTTGTAGATGTTCTTCCTCCCAAGAGTAAGCAGTAAAATGTGTTCTGGTTTAGGTTCCTAGTTTATTTCTCTTTCACTATCTCAAATACTCTTCAAGATCTCTCACAAATAGAGCTGCCCAAAATGGCACTCTAAGCTAAAGGAGAATGAAATAAACAATGTTCTCAGTGCAGCCTGATTCATTAGCATTCTATATTGGGGCTGGAGAGGTGCTCTACTTAGTGATATTGTTGTTTGCTTTGCTTTTCCTTAGCATGTATTTCCTGTGAGAGGTGTTCAGGAAGGAATGCTTGGGCTCAGAATGAATTCAGATAATCCTGGGTCTCTGGTGAACATAACATTATGTCATCTCCCTCTTATTAACAACCATAAGGGTCAAATTTTTTCAACTTTGAGATCTTTAGCCCCTAACATTCACTATTCTTTATATAAGTAGGTATTCAATATTTACTGAGTGAGTTGTTATTCATATTTTAAGAAAATGCTATATATAATTCTGGTAGGTTCAATCATTATATTAAAATACTATCATTTAACTAAACTAAATTAAAAATTTAAAGACCATTTCATGATAACAAGCACCAATCCAATGTCTACTAGCAAAATTCAAACTTGTCACTTACACTTACAAGACCCTACATTGACTACCCCTTGCTCACCTCTTTCACCCCATCTTGCTTACTGTGAACCAGAATACTTCAGAAGTTTTGCCTTATCCAACTTTTGTTCATTTGCACTTGCTGCTCCCTGTGTCTGGAATGCTGCTTCCCACCTCGCACCACCCCAATAATTTCACATGATCAACCAATTCCAATCCCTGTCTCCAGGAGGAAAAAAGAAGCCTATAGCAGAAAGAGAATAATAAGACTTCCCAGAGGAAATGACACTAAGTATGAGATCTAAAAATTATGAACATATGTGTGTCATGTGCGTACCTGACTTTATGTATGGGGATATAGAGATGGGAAATAAGAGCATTCAATCCATGCAGAGGTAAGAGCTAAGACAAAGGTTGTGGGATGCAAACCAAGAGAGCAAGGTTAGAAGAATTAAAAGTCAGTAATTCTTGTGGCTGGAGCTCCATAATTTTCTGTCCTCTCTACTGGTGAACAGTAGAAGATGAGGTATGAGCCAAATCAAGGACACTCCCTTAGAAGTGGTGCCAAAAGAGGGGCAGTACAACATGTATGCACTGTATCTTTAAGTCGTATTTAATTCTATGATACAGATTAATCATTCTCCATATGAAAAAAGAAATCTACCCTCGTTCGTATTCTATTCTTCCCTAACTGGTAGCACTAGGTGTTAGTTACCCCTTAACTTCTCCCAGCACTAGTTTTAGGATTATCTCAGGTAAGAAACTGAATGAGTTTTTAAAGATGGCTCTTAATTAGCTGTTGGTATATCACACATAATCAACAAGAATTAAGTTTATATCAACTATCTGAATAGATACCATTCTACACAAAACAGTATATTTTAGTAAATTACATTTTCACAAATGGAATTTATTATATTAAAATAGCCTAATGTTATTAAGAATTTCTAATAATTCATGATGATTTATTTTTAAATTCTTAGAAACTTAGAAGCAAGTTACAAGAAATCAATGAGATCAGCCTAAAAAATAAACTAAAGTGTAAAAAGGTTAGGTGATTTGTTCAAGATACAGTTGAACATTATTCTTTCTATGAATAAATTATGTGCAAATTTCCTAATGTCTTATTCAATATCTGTCAGAATTTATTTTGAGTAAACTACAGATATATTAGAGCAACAGAGTAGAAAGAAAATGGAAAAAAAACTGTATGTGTTTTATATATATACATATATGACCAACAAAACCACTGAAGATATATGAGAAAAAATTTGAAAATTAAATTTTCTGGATGGGCATTTCATAGGGGAGAGATTATAATTCCAAGATAATTTTAATCTGACATAATAATTAAGGAGTAAGACATTTAATAAAATCACTTCCTTAATATGCACTTAGAAAGATATGTTTGTTATGTACAAAACATGAGTGCTCAAAGCCCAAAAGCTGAATTTACAGTTTTTAACAATTTTCTTGTTACACTTAGAACAAACAAATCTTCATTTATATAGGGCAACAATGTTTCTATTGCATTAATATCACAGAGCCTGCAAATAAAATGTATTTTTACTAACCATGAGAATCTTAACTGAAAGTGCTATTATGCAGTGGCACTGAGAAATTTGTTTTCATATTTTAACTGTTTGCATTATTTAGATTTTGCATGCATTTTCCTTCACTAGTATAATTATTTGTTCTTTCAAAATTTAACTCTTCAGCTAAAAACTACCAAATCCAAAATTCAGGTTTCAGAGTTCAGTTCCTATAGGGAGCACATGAAGAATAACAAGCTATGATACATTTTAACTCTGTATAACTTTTTATGTTTTCCAGTATACCTTCGACTAAGGTATCTCATATCCTCAAGATTTCAAGGTCTCATTCCCAAGAAGAGAGATGTAGGGAGACTGACTTTATTAAGAGTCATTAACATATCTAAATGAGTTCATTTATTAATTTCCCTAAACATTTGAGACACAGAAGTCTTTGGGGACAGTAAGTTAACATTTAGTGTTTGTGTTGAATGACTCCCCAATCTAGTTTTAATTTGCATTAAAAAAGCTCTAGTAGTGCAGCGGTTGAGCACCGCGCTGTGGAGCTGTCGGCAGCAGACGCCAGTTGACACCCGGCCCGGGGAGAATCCCACATGGTGCGGCAGACCTCTCCTGCCTCGCCCGCTGCTCCCCTCAGCAGTATACTTCTGGTCTGCCTGTTCTGCTCCCCACTCTGTCTCTGGTGAGCCCTCTCGCCGCCCCACGCCTCTGGTCTGTACCCCAGCTTGTATGTATAAATAAAATTAAAAAAAAAAAAAGCTCTAGTCTCAAAGTAATGCATCGTTACATTTATATAACATGAGCTACACAAATTAGGAAAGGCAGATTAAATATTACTTGGCAACATTAACTTGCCCAACATAGTCACAATGAAGATTTAAAAAGTTTATATTAGAAAAAGATACTTGTCTGTGCCTAAAACTAAAGAAGGTTATTAAAGAATATTTAGTTCATTGACTATTCTAATAATAAGTACATTCAAAGGATGGGATTTTTTTTTCATTTTATTTACTGGCATTTGGCCATTAAGAACAGTAAAAATAAAAAACAAAAACAATAATCATAAATAAACTCAATCTCTTAAATGATATAACAGCTTAGTTTGGGTACACAACTATGGTATACACTATCAAATGTATCTTCATATCTATTTAGAATACTGATTCTGATCTAGCTCCATACAAGGAAAGTCTTCATTATTTTACTGAGGTTGCTAAGATAGGTTCATAAGAACCACCTTCAAGATTTCAGTAAGTTGTTTCAAAAATTAAAGAGAATTAGTGAACTTCCTGTTTTTCTTCTGATACAGAAAAACAATGAGCATCTATACCTTGGTACTATTAAAGCACCACTCACTGACTGCACTAGAGAAAAGCTCCACCTCCCCCACCTCCCGGATAATATTTAGCTACAATTTTAGTGAAAGGAAATAGGCAATACTGATAGCAATCTGTTTGCATGGAGACAGGTTCAACAGGTGTAGTTTCTAATCCCAATGGAGGACTCCCTTTTAATGCAGCTTCTTTTGTGTCCTCATTGTCCTGGTTTTATTTTTTAGTAGAAGAAAGGTTTCACACAGATGTAATATTTAAAGATAGCACCACTACAAAATGAAATACAGGTTTTAAATCAGAATTTTAGGGTTAGGGAAAATAAGTATCATTAAATTAGTCACCACTACCACTTTTAGAACCTCTTACATACATCCTTTAGAAATCTCCCTTTTAAAAATCTACTGATTTTTATTTTGGCAAATCATAAATAAAAACTGAACACAAAATAGTTATGACCACCATTCAGTATGGTGCTATTTTTTTAACATTACAAACTACAACATCATTCAGTTTATCAAGCACACATATTGACAGGGTTTTATTCTCAGCAACTGATCTACTACAGTCCATTTCAAGAATTTTATACTCTAAATCATATATGATGTTTAAACATGTTGATATGAACATGAAATAAAAATCATATTAAAAAAGGGCCTCCCAGGTGGCTCAACGGGTTAAGTGCAGCACTGTGAAGCTATCCAGAGCCACTGCAGCACGAGTTCGATACCCGGCCAGGGAGATTCCCACGTCATAGCAGACCTCTCCTGTCTTGCCCGCTGCTCCCCTCAGCAGTGTATTTCAGCCAATCTGCCTGTTCTGCTCCCCACTCTGTCTCTGGTGAACTCTCTCAGCACCCCACACTTCTGGCCTACACCCTAACTTGTATGCATAGATAAATAAATATTTTTAAAAATCATATTAAAAAAAACACATGGGGCCTCCCCGGTGGCGCAGCGGTTGAGCGCTGCGCTGTGGAGCTGTCGGCAGCTGCGATGCGAGTTCGACGCCCAGCAGGGGAGAATCCCACATGGTGGGGCAGACCTCTCCTGCCTCACCCGCTGCTCCCCTCAGCAGTGTACTTCTGATCTGCCTGTTCTGCTCCCCACTCTGTCTCTGGTGAACCCTCTTGCTGCCCCACGCCTCTGGCCTGTACCCCAGCTTGTATGTAAAAAAAGGAAAAAACACATGAATGCATTTAGTGATGCTTCTAATTTGTATTAAACATTACTTTATCTTAAGTGCCTAATAACTTTGTAGGTGTAGAAATCTAATGTTGTAAATTTCAAAAGTTGGATGAATAAAACAAAAATTGTGTCCAGATCTTATTCCAAATATAAAAAGCACATTGTTGACGTTTTCTTAAAATAACACTAACAAGGGACTATGGTGACGATTATATATATAAATAACAAGGGACTATGGTGTCGATTCACAGGTGAATTGGTGGGTAACCCATGGGGAATACACAATAATGTAAAAGATATAAATTCAAAAAAGTTTTTTTTTAAAAGGAAATTTTAGAGGGCAGTCGGTAGCGAGGGGATGTAAAATAACACAGGAGGAAAACCTAAAGGGAAGGTCAAAGATCTAGGAAATGTTTATGCAATTCTTCAAACCTACAGTTACTTACCTAGGAAATGTGGTTAAGTTCACTGGGACACAGCTGAGTTACTTTGCTGGAAGTGTTTTAAGTTTACCAATTAAAACATAGGCCACATTATCAATTCTAGACCCCAAGGTCTAGCAGATGGAAACCACCTACTCCACCTACCTCTGTTTTAGAGGCAGTCCAATGACCTCTCATGGCCCAGCACGACTAATTGAGTTTTTTCACTTCATAGCTTTATGTATGAGAGAACTTAAAGGTCATTTCTATACATATCTCTTTCCTTCCTGGTTTATCAGAAGTTTGATCAGCATTTTGAAGTGTTAGATCACATTATTTCAATATCATCTTATATTGACATTATTAATGGATATCAAATGGGGAACAGAAATGATAATCTCTACATTAATGAATATATTGAATGTCTAGAGGATTCTATGTCTTAGAGGCAAGATACCACCTTTATTTCCTTTTGAAGTGTCAGGTGTCTACTGTTTAAGTGTCTCCTTTGTACATATTACACAAATCTTTCATAAAACAAATACAGATTTACGAAAAAGACAAGTTAGAACTAGACTTCACGGAGATCTACAACAGTATTGTTTTTAACAAAATCTCATTGCTTTCATATATTTAATATAGCATTTGATGCATTTATTATTTTTAAGACATATGTCACTGCTAAAGCTAAAAGTAATAGTCCAAATGAACTGACATACTATCAATGAATGCCTAAAATACTCATCAACTGAAACAAGAACAAATAATTTTTTAAGTAACAACTGGAGTCAATATTAGTTTATTTTTATTAGTTTTATTATTACTTCATTAATTTGAAAGCTACTTTATTACTTAAAGACTAAACTTATATGGAAATAAAAGGTTTAATCCAAATAATGTGAAAGTAAGTTAACTCCTCACACTAGACTTCACTTTTTGTTTTTCTTTTCAAGTAGAGTTTATTGAAAGAAAAGTTTTCTTGTGCCTCTAAAAATATCTATTTTGAAATTATAAACAAATGCAGATTAGACAAAACAACTCTCATTTTAGAGTAACTTCTGAAATACTCTCCTAATACACTTTTATATGTTAAGAACAAAAATATACATTTCCACATTTCTCTCAGGAATACCTTGTTTTTCTTTCTTTTTTTGTGATATTGCAAATTCTATATACACAGAGTACCTCTCCCTCTTGTCCTACTAATGTTGTCTAAAAATGTACTGAGATAGTTTATAAGTAATTCAAATTTATAGCATGTCCACCCAGGCTTTGTAAGAATGCATCAAGAAAAAGTAAGGTATTTAGTTTTAGTTAGCAAGGTAATTGTTCCTAAAGTAGCTCCTTGAAGTCTGAGGCAGTAGGCAGCTGCAAACATCCGACTGAAAGCCCATTTGTGGTTTCACAGCTTCCAGTCGAGGATGTTTACAGTCGCTCACTGTCAACAGGGATATACAGTCTTTCTGTTTGATGAACCCAAAGAAGGGTCCCTAGTAGGTGTTTCTAAGATGTATAGGCAGCAATGCTGCGCATTACAAAAATCTTATTCAAACATAGAAATATTCAGAAATGTCTCAAATTTAAAACAAACAAAATGTTTCACACATGTCCAATATTTATCTACCAAGTTCCTATAAATATAATGTGACATACTAAACATACCTGTGATATACTAAGACAACATATACAAATAACTTTCATCCATCAGTACTGGCCTCCAGGAGCAAATAGGCTGTTCTGGGTTACTTAACATGACTTCAGCATGCATTAAGTAATTAAAATCTTTCTTTGAGTAAAAGTGACCAAATATAGATGCTCAATTACTTTACAACATAAAGTGCACATCTAACATTACAAATTACATTTAAATGAACTTTTAAAACTCTCAACGAAAATATAAAAGATTTTGAACGTTACAAACTCTGACCAAAAAAAAAAAGACTTACGTTCTGCTTTCATCTATCATTTTTGCTCTGAAATCTGCTCCTAGAAATAACTTATACAGTCAGCTGGTTTTAAGCAACAATCAGGAGAAAAATAGAAAGGAATAACAGGCCTGTAACAGGCATATATCAGTTTGTGGATCAAAGTTTCCCACTGGAAAAACACAGAACCCATCACTTGCAACAGAGTGACGCACATTAACTCCAAATTTGAATGTTTTGAATTCCACTCCCATTCTCTTATGAAAATAAATGAGGAAAACTGAAGGTTAAGCTCTATCAGTCACTACTTCCCTGAAGTAATTCAAAACCCTTCCTACTCTAGTGGAAGATTGAGTTGATACAGAGAAGTAGGTGTGCCTTCCCCGAGATTTGTTTTTAGATGAGGTTACCATAAGGTTCTTAAGTTGCTAAGTCTTTTAGTAGTTTGTGATACCAAATCCAAAACAAAAACTGAATCCACACAAACAGTGTCACGTTTACTGACACCAACAAATGTGAAGAGTTCCATAAATTACTTTTTTTCAAAGCAAAGGGTAACTCTATCCCATTAAGGTTAAGAAAGTTAATCTCTGAGGCAGCAGGTGAAAACAAGCTGTATTATGTTGTGGCCTTTTACTTTATTAACTAAGGACTTTGAACTATTAAAACTTCCTAGGGAACCACATTTTCTCAATGGGTCATGTCACATAGGGGAACAAAGCAAACTTTATCAGTGCTGTGCAATTCTACATTCCAGAAATTCTTAGTACTTGGCATTCATATACCACTGCTGACTAGAGCTTGAGTCAGTCCACCAACTCAGTTACAGCTACCAACCTTGTGAACTTCTCACCAAGACACCTGCTTCTTTTAAGTTAGTCACAAGTAAACAGGCAGGGTACTCTTTAATTAAAACATAAATACCAAGCCTTACACCCTGTGAAGACATTGTACAGGATTGTTATTCACAAAAAGGAAATATATTTACTTCTATAAATTTTTCTCAAAGTGACAGATTCCCTACTTGCCGTGGAACGTAATCACTTTAAAATAATTTTAATATAAAAATAACAGCAGTAAGTGAATAATACATACTAAGCAAAAAAACTCCTATAACAATTTGGTGAGCATGTGCAAGAGATTTTAAACCTTAGCACAACTTTGGAAATTTGGCTTTTGCTCAGAACTGTATGAATGAATATTAAAAAAATTCTCCAAACAAAGCATGAAAGACCATGCGATCTTAGTTACAATAGTACATAAATAGGAGGGCACTGAATAAACATCAATATAGCACTTGTATGCCTGTATCAATGGTCTTCCTTTTCAGCAGAACACCAGGTAGATGAAATCTATATGAAAGTTAAAAGTTAAAGCTGATTTATCCCAGCAGTTGCTGAACAATTTTGAAAGTTTGAGACTCCATGTTACTTATCTGTCTAAACTATTTGCTTGTTTTCCAGTAATGGCATAGATTTTGATATAACAGTACTGATTTCACTTGGAAAAGCAATCCTCAAAATGAGAGTGTGCAACAGAATTATCAGGACAGTTTCATCTAACCCCACATACCTGGATTGCCTCTTACCCTATCCAATCCGTAATTCTTATTCAGTAATTAGAGAATGGAGTATGTATATTCTGCAAAAGTTATCAGACAATTTTGCTCTACCTTCCTGATAGAGAACCACAAGTTAGAAAGAGGGAATAAGTAAATTTGCTTAACACTAAAAATTCTTGCCACTACTTCAGAAATAGGAGCAATAATGTTATTTAAAAAGTCAAGAGTTGAAAACCAATATGATAGAATAAGAGTAGCTCCAATACAGTAGACCCTAATTTGCTTTATACAACACTGGTCAACAGTGAGATTGTTACTGACTTAAAAAGTCCCTAATCTGCAGTATCTTGGTGTGCTGAACATGAATATAACCCTGAATATCTTTTATTAGCTTTCGTTTTGAAGACATTTCATGTAATTCATTTTACATGTTTCGCCGTGTAAATTTATCCGGTAGGACTGCAACAACATCCTAAATCAGCCTAGAATGATGGAATATTGCATTTCATTGCATAATACCATCATGCACACATCATCCAGAGTTGATTGCATCATTTTCTGATGCAATGCAATACTACTGCCAGGCGGCTGCTGAAGCAAGCTGACATAAACAGTGCACTATAGAAAGCCCTTGTCGGAAAGGTTGAGCATTGGAAAAATTTCAGACTTTGTGCGAGACAGTGGAAGTTACTGTTCCATAGAACTGTTACTATTTTATCCATTTAGGCACAATACAGAACAGTAATGCCTCGAAAGTGTGTTAATAGCATGGACAATTTCTGCTCTATTTGTGGGGAAATGACATTTGTCAACCAGAAGCTAAGTATCAATTCTCAAGTGAAGAAGGCTTATCATCTTGACTTCGGATGCAAGGTTGGTGACCAAGACAAGCCTTGGGCCCCGCATAGATGCTGTGCTACATGTACAACACAGCTTTCACAGTGGTTCAATGGCAAAAGACCATCAATGCTGTTTGCAGTCCCATGGTGTGGAGAGAGCCAAGCAACCACATAAAAGACTGTTCCTTCTGCTTGGTTCCTCCTCTTTCCAGCAGAATAATGAAGCAAAAGAAGTCGAGAAGAGTCTACCCAAACATTCTATCTGCACTGAGACCAGTTCCACATGGTGAGGGACTTCCTATTCCAGAACCTCCAGCAGAATATTCTCTTGATTCATCTGATGAGGACAAGGGTGAGCCGACCTGTTCTTCTCCTGTTCCATCAGCATGCAGTGATCCAGATTTTCACTGTGGTGCATCATCAACCCCACACAGACTAACATAGGAAGAACTAAATGACCTGGTTCGTGATTTGGACTTATCCAAGAACAAGGCAGAGTTGCTAGAATCAAGACTCCAACAATGGAATCTTCTAGAAGAAGATGTCACAATTACTTTCTATTGAAAGCGCCACCAGCAGTTGGAGCCCTTCTTCAGAAAGGAAAGTACTCTGGTATTCTGTTCCGATATTGAGGGCCTCATGAATGCCTTAGAAACCACTCATGACCCACAAGAATGGAGACTATTTCTAGACTCTTTGAAACTGGGTCTTAAGGCTGTGCTTTTGCACAATGGAAACCATCTTCTATCTATTCTATTCCTGAATAGCTGTACAAGAGACAAGTGAAGAAATCTAAGTAGTCTATGTGATTTTTTATAGGTACTAATCGTAGGCCTATTACTATTGGCATGCATTTCGTGATGTAAGCATCAATTTATTGCAGATTACAAAAAAAAACTAGAGCCAAAATTAGAATTTGACTTCATATTCATGTTGAGCACATACCAATTGATAGGAAATGACTAATTTTATTTCAGTAACATACTTTTGTAAAAATTTGTTGACCAGTGTAATCACAGAAAAGCTTACAGAAAAAAACTCAGTTCAGAACTATCAGAATACTCTTTTAGCCCTAATAGACAAGATCCCTAAAAATATACCCACCCCAAATGGGAATGCTTATGCCCTCTTCATCTTTTACAATATTTCCCATATTAGTTTTAACTATTTGACAATTAATTTCCTTCAGGTGGTGGACAGTATAGGACCTGCACCAATTAAAGCAAAAAAAATTATCTCAGCAATCTTTAACTATTCAGTTTTGATGTCTCTTATTGACTATAATCACTTATTTCCCCAGGGTATGTATAATTGAGAACAGCTTAAAATGTTACCACTCAAGTTCTCCTATCTCCCTCTATTCACATTCCCAGTTCTCCGGATTTTAAGACATCAGGGTGTTTAAATTAAATGGCTCATACTTGAATGGTGAGATTTCAGCACTTATTAACAAGGAGGTGATGGAAGTTAACATTGCTTTATTCATTGATTTATTTGTTTATACTAGGACTCTCCTTTGGCTGTGGAAAAGACCAAGGTACACATAGGTGACCTTACTCAACTAGAGAGTAATGATTCTCCCTCAGTTTCCACCTTGTGCCTCCCGTGTCCATCTGACCTCTTACCCTGCCTCTGACCTCTGAGAGTCTGTGGCACTCTAGGACCTGGAGTGTGTCATGTGAGCACAGCGCCCAGGGCCCAGGGCCCAGGCTCTGCTCTGTGTTCTTCCACTCTCCATCTCTTTGAGAGCCAAGATTGCAGCCAAGTGCATCAATAATACTGGCATTTGGCCCCTCTCCTTCCCTTCAGAAAATCCATCTAAAGAAAAGAAACACAAGTGGTCTCTGCTTCCTATTGTAGAAAGCAAACAGAACACTGACCTAAAGTGGAAGCACAATAAATATACAAAACAAAATTTTGCCCTTTGCAATTAATTTTCACCTGTTTATACATCACACTTAGTAGTCCACACTATTCTAGCCTAATTCAAAGGCTTCTAATTCTTACTATATTTCTTGTTAATGAGAATGATGAACTTTCCCCTGCCTTGTTGCTAATTAATAGAAATACACCCTTACCTGTTCCTTGCCTCTTGAAAATAGATGGAAGCGATAGGAATTTAATTAAAACATTTTCCCATGGATTGTGCACATATGGAAGATTAAAAATTTCAAATTCTAATAGAGCTTACAAAATACAATCTCTTTTACTCTAAAAATTAAAATTAGGGCCTCCCTGGTAGCGCAATGGGTTATCTCAAGCTATCCAGAGCCACTGCAGCATGAGTTCGATCCCCAGTCAGGGAGCTTTCCACATGGCGGGGCAGACCTCTCCTGTCTCGCCCGCTGCTCCCCTCAACAGTATTTCAGTCATTCTGCCTGTTCTGCTCCCCACTCTGTCTCTGGTGTATCCTTTCACCTCCCCACACTTCTGACCTACACCCCAGCTTGTATGCATAAATAAATAAATCTTTAAAAATTAAAATTATTTTTTTTGTTCAGTTAACATTCTAATAAATGGTAGTGAGCAATAAGCCCAGAATTAAGTTAAACTGTGTGTATTTGTTTATACTCTTAATTTTAATGCAACATTTTTGTCCTATGCTAATTCTAAGCAAAGTCTCCAAATGATCTCATGTTATCTGTACTGAAGTGTATAATGTAGTATCATTATCATCACACAGATGGGTCAGGGAAATTACATCATATCCATCACTCACCTTCCTGTTCTGATGTTTTGCTTATTTTAAGTGTTTCTGAATCATTTGTGGAGTTGGAGTCAGCATGGATTTGAATGAACATGAGAGAGTTATAATGATAATTCAATAATAATTGTGTTTTCACAAAACAAATATTCAGATAAAACCAAACCAATAATAAACTCTGGGAATCTGACAGACCTGAGGCTACTGGAGGGGGAGGCGGAAGACAGGGAAGTGAGGAGAGCGCACAATGAAGAACATTTAGTGCCTTGGTGGAGGGTGTGATATAGTAACATACACCTGCGGAGTGTAATCCTATACCTCTATATCATATGCAACGTTACAGACCAATGTTACCTCAATAAAAAAAAGTGGTTCTATTGTACAAAGGGCACAAAAATTAATAAAAAAATTTAAGAGTAGAGAAAAAATATCCAGATCATTTGGTGATAAAACAATTCATTCAGTCACTTATTCATTTAAAATGTGAATATATTTTGCCAAACTCTCCTGTAAAAAAAGTGCTGATTTATTGATATAAGCTAGGTCAAGTTTCCCTAGACAGGAGCTCTCAAAGCTTGTGAGGTTTTGGTTGTCATCATCCTACACCCTCATCTGCCTGGTCCTCCTCCCTTCCCTCTCCTACTTTGGCTGGCATTCTCAGTAGGGAGGGAGATTCCAGAGGGTCAGAGTATCCCAACCTCCAGGCTAATAAGGGACTTTCCATCTCACTCTGCCTTCCTCCTCTGCCTCCCTTCCTTCCACCACCTCACTGTCAGCAGTTTCCCCCCTCTACATCCCTCAGACCACCTGCTGGCTCAGCTCTTCCCCCTCTGGGTTCCAGGGCCATTAGACTGTTAACTGAGAGCAAATCTTGCCTAAAATACTCTCCCAGTCCCCTGCAATATACAATCTATTTCTAAAGGGACATTAGGTGAATTTAAGATGATTTTCATAATCACATGGCAGAATTCAGAATTCAAACAACCCTTGTTGCTTTTTAATCAAAGCTATTCAGTTCCTCAAGTAGTAAAAATTCAACCTGATTAATATTATACCTTCAGAGTAATGAGAAATTATTTCAACAGAACACAAATGGGAAATTATTTAAAAGAAATTCCATTTAAAATACTTTGTTTGTAAATTTTCCAATTAAAAAAATGTACTCATTTCTAACTTAAGTCAACTGTACATGGTTGATATTTCTATTAAAACTTTCAGTCAAATTATTTCAATGCACTTAAAAAAAGATTTGAAAGCAATATGCCACTCAGTTCATTATTTCATTGTCAAATGCTTTTGCAAAGTATTTCTTCGTGATAACCAAAGTTAGCCTAGATTTCTTCATTAATTATTTTGTATAAAATAGCATTTATACTCACCATAGAAAAACAACTATTTGACATCTTCAAAACTAACCCATTCTGAAATTATGTAATTATTACAGTATGTTTATCAAGCTGTGCAATGATATAGACCATTAGATAACCTATCAAGTTAACGAAAAGCTATATATATATAAAAATTCAGGAAAAAAAGATTTTTCTATGTTATACAGGTTTTCTCGAATATAAATACTTCAATACAAACATTTAGAAAAAATTGACCCATTTTAGACACAAGAATTAACGTCTTTCATTATCTTAAGAATAATGTTGACAGTATCAGACATTTCTCCAGTGCAGTTCTATCTTGATAAATCTTTGAAAGGAGAGATGATTGCCCTAAGCCCCCTTCCCCGAAGGTCATGATTATGTCCTAATCACTATTATGTCTACTGGAGCAGCTCATTTTGTGCCCTACATATAAGAAGTGCTCAATATGCACTAGCTAAATTTTTAAATGCTAAGGAGATTCTTAAAACACAACTCAATTGCAATTATCTTTACTTGGAAAAATTTATGAGCTCACAACTCTTTAAAAAGTGTTTTTTTCCCCTTTAAAAGGTGATGAAATAGATAAATGTTAATAACTGGTCCAAGTTTAATGCCAGAGATAAAATATGAAGACACGATTCTTCAGCCTATGGTCTATGAGAAGTCTCTTGAGGCCAGCAATACTTCTGCCAAGGTGGGAAGACAGAGAGCACTGAGCCCTGATACATGACTGGTACACAGAGGTCCCTGATAGTGACTGAGCCTATTTTTTCTGTGAATGAAAAACATTATACCTATATCTCACACAGCTCACTGAGAAGTAACTGAGATATGTATGATTACTATGTTTTATTACCTTGATATCACCTTTATTATTGCTTAGCATTACCTATGGTTATGAACATATTAGAGCAGATTAACCAGAATAGTGTCTACCAATGGAAATAAACCACTAAAATGTCACTTGGTCTTTTAAACTAGCTACCTGATCTCATTTGACCTCACTGACATCAATTTCCTTAACTGTAACAAGAGGGTTAATCATATTCTCTCTAAAATCCTTCCAGCTATAAAATCCAATGACTGTAATTCCTTCATTGCTTGAATTTATGAGGTGGGGCAGGGAAACTGGAGTGGGAGGGTTAGAAGAATTTTTAACGAATTAAACATACACAAATCTTGGAAGCCAACATCCCTTAACTAGCATGATTTTTTTTTTTAATGCAAAGAACCACCAAGTATCCTGATTTCATTCACCATCACTTTCCACACCCACACATTTTTGAAAATAGCATGACTACAAAATAGTTTGAGAGAATGTTTACAGACACAGTAGTTAGTAGCTGACTTATGAAGCTTTCTATAGAAGAATTTACTTGTCTCTAATACAGCTAAGCAAGGGAATTGGATTGAAAGCAGCAAAAGAGCTTCAAATACCTTATACCTGTGGCAAACAGTGACAGCATATACAAAGCAGGGACAAAAAAAAATTCTTTTCAGAGAGCAACCTTAAAATCAGTTTGCAAGATCTCCACACCACTGCTTAGAGAGAACTATAACTTACTTGTAATAACTCACTGCCTCTCAAAATCAAAGACACTTTCAGCAGTTTTACTGTAAGTTAATGTTTGACTTATACTGTTTTGGGCTATTAGTAGCTTAGTTGCTCATGTAAGGATTTTCAACAAAAGAGCTAAATTAAAAATAAAAACCATACTTTGATTCAAAGAATAATTATTTTGAAGACTCATGTTACAATTTTCCTAATTAGTATTTTCCTAATTAATATATTTTCCTAATTAATATGTACTCACAGCAGATCTGTGCTAAATTTGAACCACTAGGGATAGCTGATGATGGAAATACAGTATGACTAGCCCTGATTTCATTTGTAGATTTAAGCATCAAAAATGGAGGTTAAAAAAAAAGATTAGGTCAACCAACTAAAGTAGCCATGGAAGCAACAGTGACAAACCACCTACTGTTCTTCTCCTCTTGCCTTTAGGGAGAAAAGAGTCTGAGAAAGAATGGGATGGCTTCCCTATCTTCTAAATACCCACATTCCCCTTCTAACTCTAAGAAACCTTGGTGTGCTGGTGCCAGAGAATGTACAAATGAGAAGAAAGTGGAGGAAAATTAAAATTTCCATGATATAAGGAAAGAATAGAAAAGTAAGAAAAAAACTAATAAATGAAAAAAAAGAACAAAAGAGAAACAAAGCTTCTTTCCCCCTTTTCTATTCCTTAAGGGCAATTATTAGTGATTCTTGAGATGTTGAAATTGAATGTTATTGTCATGCAATGACCAAGAAAAACAATTTTTAGTTTACTTTGTCCTGTAGTTGGGGACCTAACAAACCCTATTTAGACCATGTGCCTCTACCTGGACAATGAATAACAATGTAAAATAAATTGATTTCTTCAAATCAATAATTTTACTTTTCAATAATTTTAATTTTAATTGAAGAAATTATTGATTTCTTCAAATCAATAATTAGTTTCAAATCAATAATTTGGATTAGCTCAATATTTTGTTACTTAAACTATTTTCATAAAGGTTAATGAATAATCTACAATTTCTAAAGAGAATGAGATAAAAAGACTTCTGGGGACCAAGAAATGAATTATCAGAAAGTTTCAGGGTAAAACTATTTATCTTGGATTTTCTACATGCCTCACAATTTCAGTTATTATGTCCCAATCGTAAATCAGTAGGAAATGCTTTCAGGCCTGCGATCTGACCAGGGGAAGTCATGAGAGATGAGTTAAGTAGTACCCAGAAAATCTTAAATTCCCTGAACAACTAACCTTAGTTCTACATTCTATAGAACACTTTTATTTTACCCAGAATACTGAGAAAAGGGTGTTTACATACAATAAGAGTACTTTAAACTCATTTTAAAAATTTAAAAGAAGAGACCACTCTAACTTAAAATCTTTGAAAACATTAATTAGAAATAAACCTACCACATTGGTTGGCATTCCAGAGCCTGAAAGCCCTAACTTTTCTTATTATCCTTTCTTTCTTTCTAAAGCTCTTCTTAAAATTGCCTCTGGTATTTTCTAAATATGCTCAGAAGTCCTAGGGCTCTGGCAGTTTTTTAACTAATAAAATAAACATAGCAATCGAGTACCTGCAGTTCTGCTAACAGTATTGTTTGTATTCTAAGCCCCATCCACAAAGGCTAGAGAGAAAAATATGCAGTATAAACAAATATTACTTAGATACCAGTGGCATCTCAAAGCAGCACACCCAAGTCTCAAAATGCAAAAGGAAGAAATTTTCCACTCCCACGGTGCCTAACTCCCAGTTGAACCTCACATCAGGCAAAAGAGAGTGAAATTGTCTCTGTAACCAAGAAGTTGGGGAGGAGGTGTGGGTGTAAAGCAAATCAGTAATTTTCTTTCTGCATTTCTTTCACCATCTTTTATCCCTCAATATATCTCTCCTTTTCTGTGGTGTCTCTTTTGTCCATAGTTCTTACTTTTAGCTGTTCTCTCGTCATCTTCACTTCCAATTTCAACAACAAAAAATAGCTCTGCCCTTTAATCTTGTTGTTTTACATCAATCTCTAAATTTCATATAACACAAATATAGAGAAACTATTGAAGAGTGTTCTCAAAGTACCACACAAAGAAGGGCAAGAAGATAGAAAGAAGTGGACTAGGTTTAAAGCTAGAAAACTGCCCCCCTTCTCCAACTGGTATTCGCAACAGCCAAACTTCCAGCTGAGAGAGATGCTAATCCCCTAGAGAAGTGTGAGACTTGAAAAATGCTAGGAGGAGGTAGTCACAAAAGTTCATACAGCCTTATGAGATTCACAATGAAGCAGTAGAGTCCACTGCACCAGATTGAACTGGCAGCTGAAAGATAAGGCAAAGATCACTTCCCAGAACTGAAGAGGGCCTCCTCTTTCTAAATGTGAACTTTGCTTCTGTAGTCCAAAGGCTTAAAACTGAAGAAGGAGGACATGTTGCTCTTTTAAGACAGGACTGGCTGACTCCTTGATCCCTTCCACAAAGACTCATTTTCCTGAAAGTCTGGCTTACCTGCTTCTTTTTGTTGACTTTTAGCACCCTGCTAAGCTATCCACTCTGCCTACACTTATCAGTCGCCCTCCACGTGAGGTTCTACCCTATAATAAAACTAAGTGTTTAGTTTCTCAATTGTAAAATTATAGTATCTATAGAGTGAGAAGATCAAACAAACTACTAATTCTTATAAAGTGTTTAGAATAGTTTTTGATACATGAAAGTATGATATAAGAACTTTTAAAATAAAATGAAAATAAATGATATGTGAATACATATATATCTGGATTTAAATGACAAAAAGTACTTAGTGAGGGCAAAACTGACTTCAAACAGAAGGGAAGAACAAATATATTGAGTCTGTCAACAAATGTCATCATTCCAATAGGATTACCAAGACAGACTCACCAAGGAACAGAACTTTGTCTTAACACTAAAATTTAACCAATTCTGGCCTGTCCCTGATATGCTTAATTATTAAGAAAGAAAGAAATCTATCTGTTGAAACCACAGTTTATAAAATGCAAGTATGAGAATTCTCCCTCAACATGGTGTATCCCATATTTGATTATTCAGCACTACAGTTGTTTGAATTTTTAGGTATCATTAAGATAATACTATTTAAGAGGCTTCATTGTATACATAAATGAGGACAGAGTTTGACCTTCAATGTGTAGATTAAGGAAAAAATGAGATTTTCCTTTGGATGTGGGGCTAGAATGAGGTAAAACAGATAGTGTAGTGGTAAACTGGGGTCAGAAAAAGGCAAGAAAAAAGACATGATAATATGGAAAGAGGGACAAGAAAAATAAGGCCGGCTTCATGAGAGGAGAAATCTACCATGCTTGTAATGTGTGACTAAGAAGATGTTATGATGACAACAGACTTATTATAAACAGGGAATAAAATATACCTCAAATAAGAATCTACATATTTGAAAAGTACAAAATTAACTAATGAAAATGAAACTCTGGTTTAAATTTTATCTTCCCTACTTAAAATTTGCTTTTAAGGTAAAAAATATATATATTTTTTTAAAGTGTCTGGAGTCTTAAAGATAAATTACTAAACTTCAGTAATTATATGTTTCTATTTTTCTATCAAAAATTGGTAAAACGTTTAGCTACTTTTTCATGGTCATTAGAAACTTATAACACAGCTAACTATGCTAAAAAATTATTTCCATAGACTGACTTAATAAATTTAAGACCCAGAAAATTTTAAACATTTCAGCAGATGTTCTCAGGTGACAGTAATAAAATTTTAATTTTTAAAAGAAAAATATTTGACATTTTTTACTAATAAATCATTTGTAATGGAGTAAAATTCCACTCAGTAATTCAATTATTATAACTAGAATTTGCTATGAAAACAGATCTGAAAATCTTGTTTAGTAAAATGTACTAGTACTAACAGTTTTAATTTGCACAAAAAGAAATGAAAGATTCTCAAAAGTTAGTGTTAAAAATAATGTCAAAGTTCTAAGCTTCTCCAAATTTTAGCATTGTACCTTGAAGATTCTAACTTCAGCAAGAAGAAAAATACACTTCGTCTAAGCAAGAAATTTCCATTACTCCTACATTAAGACACCACACCCCATACAACTAATGACAGGAAAGCACTTCCATTCAAACTTCTAACACTATGCAGCCTGAAGCAAAGTTTTTAAAAAAAGATATAAAAATAAAACACAACTCATATTTTTACAGTAGAAGAGAAAGTCTTGCTAAATAAGTAGCAATTATGCTGAAGAATTTATATGCTAAGCACGGCCTAATGTAAAAACACCAGAGCAGTCAACCATAGCTTTAGCACTTTGAGTATGATTAACAGAATGAACTTTCAAAGGTCAATTAAATGTCAACACACTTTAAAGAGATATTCTTCTTAAGTCTGGTCAAAGTATAATAGCATATTATAACTTAAGGGTACCTTTCTTAATTTAAGTGTAATGTGCATGTGATAAATGCAGACACACAGGCAACTTATGCCACCAATCAAATCACTATAGAAAATCATCTAGCATCTATCCTAGAGTCCTGACTACTTCACCGTCTTTGAAGTTATGAAATTATTAAAAAGAAAACAACTGTATTTATTATATAGCGTTATCCAGTGAAGATAAAATACAAAATAAATTGCAAGTAAGATTAAGATTTATGCAATAGCTGACCCTATTTATTCTAACAAAGACAGTCATTTACAAGGAAATCTTTATTGGATCTAATATAGATCATCTTACTACCTGACTAAATCCCCACTAACCTTCCCTGAAGGCTCATGGTGAAGAAGCTGCCAATAAAGGAATGGGACAATAAAAAATTTTCAAGTTTAACATTAGAAATCTGTGGGACAAACAAGTCCTGAAGGCGTCTGAGTGCCCATTTCTGACATTCCCATCAAATAATTCAATTAAGAGCCCCAATCACATCCCATATAACGAAAACAAAGTTGTCCTAAACCTTGGAATGAGAAGGTACCATTAGCATCATCTGGCCTAAACCGCTCCACATTCAGAGTTCTGGAAATGTAGAATCACAAAGGAAAAACAATCTGGCCCGGTTCACACAAATCCTTGGTAGATATCAACTATGCTTGTCTTTATTTGTTTATTCATTTTTAAGATCAAGTCTTTATAATGCACCTAGACCAGTATTTTTCTCTATACCAAATCTATCATATACCTATTCTCCATCAGGATTTAAGACCATGTTATAATTGACCCAATGACTTCCACTGGAATTAAGAGAAAGATGGGATCCTTAAGATGTCAATAGTCTGGGAATGTTTATGAAGGAGTTGAAACATGAACAACTGACAGAATTGGGATGATTCAAGAGGAGGCTTCATATTTAATGAGGGAAACACCATGGGTTAAGGCAGAGTGGTGTGTGAGTGGGTCATATGCCGGAAAATAGGGACAGTTAGTGTTCAGAGTGGGATGGATCCTGGGTTTAAGGCCATCATTTAACCTAGGCAAGGTTCAATTTGATAGGATAAATGGAGAGTAACAAAGGATTTTGAATTTAGAAAACTAATGAGATGACAGTAAAGACTAGTCTAGCAATAGGTTTACTAAAGGGAATGGATGTGGGGAGAAAGAATGATTTGCTGTGTCCCGTAGACATTTGTCTAGTCATATTAATCTTGGAGCAGATATAAAGAATAAGTTAGCTGATATGAGAAAAATAACTTTGAAAAGTTTAAGAGCCCTAGGAAAAAAAGGTAATTTAAAAAAAACCTGAGGTCAGGGACCTCTCTGATTATAGCCTCATGTTCTAACATCACATACTTCTCTGAAAAGGCAAATCTGGAGTTGAATTTCAGATCTATGCAAAGACAGAAATCCCTTCCCCTCAATAATTCCGAAAGCTAGATCCCAAGAGGAGAGCACTGCCATTCTTAAACACCTGAAAGGCTGAGGGTCACCAATACTAAAATCCAAAACCTCGATGCTAAGGCAGGTCACATCATCAGTGTTTCTCAAAATGAGTCCAAAAAGCATATCAAGTGCTAAATAAGGTAATACTAAAAGAGAACAGGGTACAGGAGATAGCGGTTGAGCCATAGAGATAGCTGAGGAAATCAAGGTTATTAGCTGGCACTGCAGGCTGCATCCCTCTTTGCCCCTTTTCCTTTTGTTCAATAAATTACTACTTAGTGGTGTGAACTTCCATTCTGACCAGAACTACTTATCTCCTCCTGCGTTGTCTTCTTCTTTTGTCCCTCTTCTACAGCAACTCTCCAAGTCTAAAAGAGAAAGTTTCACAAGTTACCATAATAAGCAAAAAGCTACATATATTGAGTACTATTGAGTCATCTGCCACTAATTTATACCTTACATAATCTATAATCTTATATAAACCCCAAAACAATTCCTATGTGGCTGGTACTATTATCCTAATTTTTCAAGTAAGGAAACAAATTTTGAGGGGGAGGATACAGCTCAAGGTCAAGCAGGCAGTAATGAAAAAGCTAGGACTTGAATCAGATACAGTTGACTCCTCAGTCTTTTCTTTCAACCTCTTTCATAAACCCTTCCCTCTTTCTCAAAAAAACATGAAAATTCTCACTTATATGTCAGGTATTTTATAGATACAGAGGTTAATTGGGGCCATTATATGGGTTTGTATATGAAAGTTTTGACAACAGAGGGCAGGGGCCTGGGTAAAGCTAAACTCTGCCTGCCAAATTATCCGCTTTTGAACTTAAATCTTCAACTATGAGGGCTGAAGGGTGTTAAGGGGACAGCCCTCCATCCAGCGTTCTTGTTCTGTTCTCTCTAGGACCTTGGGGTCCATTCCCAAGCACTTGCTTGAAATCTTATCCTTAGCTAAGAAGGGGAGGTGGCTGGGATTGCCACTTTCACAAACCACACACAAACTAGGGAGGTAGGTGGGAATATCTCACTAATAGGAGGGGACTCATGGGCCTTGTGTCCTAAAGCAGCGTTAACTATGCTTGCAGGTGGTTTCATGGTTTCTCTGCAGAAGTGGTTCTTGAGGGGCTCCCTGGCAATCGGTCCCAATTAGGGAAGAGGCCACCAAGCTTCTAGGGCTGGATGGGAAGCAAAAAGGGCAGTGAGCATCTGGGGTGCTTTTTTAATGTTCCTCGGAGAAAGCAACAGCTGCCATTAAACATTGGCAAGAAAACCATAACACTAAATTTTAGTGTGATTAATTCTCACTTTTGGAGGGGCTTGTTAATACAGATTCTAAGATCTACTTACAGAACTTCTGATTCTTTAAATGCAGGAAGGCATCCAGGAATCTGAATTTTTATAAGTACTAAGATTCTGAGACGGGGGCTCTAAGGACCACACTCCTGGTACACTGATCTAACCTCTAACAAATGCTGCTCAAGTAGCAAATCTGCTCTGAGGAAAATGTATATCCCACAAAAGTAACTTGTTGTTCAAATAGCAGTGCTAGGTTCTAGTTTGCGTGGTCATTTAAAATAAAGCCACTAGATTTTCCAGAAGTTTCCAGGGGATTTTTAATTTTCCTGATGTCATCAAACAGACTATCTACACAGGTCTCTTGGGAAAAACAGAATGCCTCACGTATGATGCAGTCTCCATAGGATCTCTCCAGCATACACAGCACTTGTCTAGAGGGAAGACCTTTAGCAAGACACTATTTCCAGTACTAATTTTATGTTTGTTGTAAGAGTGGAGATAATTTCTCACTGCAGATTTAACTGATTTCAAAAGGAACACTTTGCTTCACACAACTGCATTGAAAGGCTTATTTCATGCTATTTTAAAAATAAGTTTAAAATTCAGACAATACGCAAGTGAAATATTATGCTTAAGATTAGGCCATTTAATTAGACATTCAATCATAATGTAAACACCTGCTGGTTATTTAAGAAATATACCTCTTCATAGGTATTTCTTTTTCAAAGATTTGGTCATAAAAATGGATTATGTTGAATCAATATTGCTACATTTCTCTTAGAAACCTCACCAATTGTCATTTTCCCTTTCCAAATCTCTATCCCCATTTTAAGTTATAAACTTTCAGGCTAGATACTGGAACGAGGCTCAATTTTTCTGCCAATTCTTTCTTTGATATCGTCTTTCTTTCCCCAAAGAACTACATCAATTTTCTTTAAGGATGGGCAAGAAGAATTTTAAATTATTCTTATCTGAGCACTGGGCATTGTATCTAGCTAATATTTGCTATTTATGCATTTAAATTAAAAAAATTAATTTTTCCAAGAGAAGGAAAAAAAAAACCCAATGGAGCACCTGAAATCTAGAGGGCACTCTCCTGAATGCTGAGAAAACTGGGGGAACTGAACAATAAGATAACAAAAAAATTTCTTCGGCATATAATACTGACAAGTACACATTTAATAGTTGAGAGAACTCTGGTTAGGGAAAATATCTGATTTCACTTTCATGGAAAAAATTGCAGGTTATTGTGATAACCAAAAGTTAACACTCTACTGTATTACAACACAACTTGAGATGATAATATTTCAATACCATTCCCATACCAAACCTTTCACATTAATAATTTATCAAAATTACACATGCCACTAACACATCCCAACAAAGAAGATTATGTAAGAGAGCCGTCCTGGCGTCAGTGATACTGAATACAGCAGCTATTTTCAATCCTTCATTAAAATTAGATCAAGATGTACTTGCATTATGTGTTTCTGTTCCTGTAGGAAGACTTACATTAGTTTAAGAATTACTTTGGTTATAAATGGCATTTTTTTCCTTCTTTGTCATAAGTTAGAGCCCCCTCCCTCACCGCTGCTCCCCAAAAAGTTTTCAGTTGAAAGAATACAGAAACAACAACAAATACCTGTTTTGTTTACTTTCTCTCATACATAATAAGGCCTTGTTCTCCTAAACTGAGTCCTGAAGGGGTGAAGGGTTCCCTTGGGACACCTGCCACTTCACCCTCAAGGCTGGTTCTCTATCCCTAGTCTTGTCCCTAAAACTCTAAATGGTGCGGCAAAGTAGACCAGTAAAGCAAACACTGAGTAATCTATTTTTCAGTTTAAAAAGCCTTCAAGTATTACTGTTTTACAACAGACTTAAAAATTACGTCTGAGTAGGCTGAAAGGTGAACCCTGGCGTGCCTAACTATATCCTGGCCTACCTCTTCACAACTCGCGCACCACGTTGAGGCCCAAGTTAAATCTCAAACCGAGACGCATATGGAAGACACCATAGGTCACGCAAGTCTGGCTTTATGGATCATCCACGACACGAGCGACGTGGTTAAGTCACTTGTCCAAGGTCAAGCCAAGCCAGTTTCAGGCAGGTCTGGTGCGCGACCTTCTAATCTTTTCAACCTCCTTCCACTCCCCGCCCCTGTCCTCCGTAACCCGGCTCCCCGAGGGTTCCCACGGATACGGTTCACCAGTCAGTGGCATGTCAGCGCCTCTAAAGACCTCGCACTTTTGTCTCCCTCGACTGCTTCAAAGTGTGATTCAAGACTCTCTTCACGCGTTCTCTAAGTCCAGGTGCCCCGAACCGCCTAAGCTGATCTCGCTCAAAGCCAACTCACCCGCAGCCCCGGGCACTGGAGCCCTCGGACGGACTCCGAACCTCCCCGCAGTCCTTGCCGGCCGCGGCCCGGGCTGCAGACGAGTCCAGAAAGTCACCGGCGGTGACCGCGGACGCCAGGGGCGGGTCGCGTCGCGCCGCCCCGCGGAGGCGCCGCAAACTTTTCCCGGCTCGCAAGTTGCCGGGCTCGGCGGCAGCGGACCGACTTCCTTCCCCGGCCGCGGGCTGAGGGGGCGCCCCTTCTCCGGGCAAGGGCCGGGCAGGCCGGGAGGGGGCTGGGCGAACGGGGAGACCCTCAAGTAGCGGCCGGGAGAGCGCTGGCGCCCAGCACTGCGAAGTGCGCGGGGCCGGAGCCCGGTCGCATTGTCTCCGCGGCCTCGAACCCAGACCTGGCGGCTGCAGCACCAGCTGGCGAGGCGACGAGTTGCTGTCCCGAATTTGCCGCCCCCTTTCGCCGCCGCCGCCGCTCACCGCGTTCTTTGTGTTCTCTCGCCGCCCTCGGGCCGCTTTGCCGCTCGCCTGACAGCTGATGGCTCGCCACTCCGCGTCCTGCTTTTCCCCTGGCTGCCGCCGGCTGCGCCCAGCCCGACCGGGGAAAAGGAGGAGAGAGGAGGAACGCTGACAGACGCTGTCTCGGAGCGGCCGCCGCCAGGGGGTGGGGAATTAGGACTGCCCTCAGGAGACGCGGCAGGCGACCAGTCCCGGCCTCGCACTCTCCCTACGACACCCCTTCCACGCCCGGACCCTCGCGTCCTTCCTCCACTGCCGCCCGCCCAGCTCCGATCCGGGGCCGGGCGTCCAGCTCCGCTGCGGAGCGCGCTCGGTCAAGAATCCTGGGGAACCCGCTCCGCCCCCTGGCTCCAGCGCCCTCCAATGATCTCGGCCTGCAGGGGGCAGTTCCGTCCAATCAAGTGTCGGAAAGCCCGGCCCGCGCGTGTAGCCAATAGAACACGACTCCGGCAACACACCCGCCCTGATCCATTAGGAACAAACCGCTCGGAGCCCAGTGATGAGCTGCCAGTGGTTGGGACCCCGATCGCGGCGCCCAGAGCAAGTCAGGTCCGGCGGGAGCTCTGTCACAAAGTGAGAATTTGTGGAGGGCGGTCTGGTGCTTAAATTGCTATATTATAATAAAAGGTGTTGACGAAAATGGGAACGCTGGACTCGTTACTTTTGTAGGTCCTCTAATTCCCTGCTCTGAACAGTAAACGCGTTTTCTGAGGAAAAGTTCGTATATGAAAGAAGGCTGCACAACACGTTGTGGCACTATGGCACTATCACCTATACAAATTAAAACCTTTCCTTTTAGAACATCCTTCAAAGCATATCTGACCTGGCAGCGCTCAGGTCGGTGCATTCTCCGTCCTAGGCACTTGTACTCCTACTACATTTATCAGAACAGCAGGTATCTGAGACAGATTAATTTCTGTCCCGCTCCCAGGTGATCCTGGCACTTTTTTTTTTTCTTTCTGAAAGAAAATGAATTCAAGAATAAAAAATACAAAGTTTTTTTATGCAAGCCGTCTTTGTTATAAACGTAAGTTTTATATTAAAGTCATACTAAGTATCTTCAGTGGAGATTGGATGATACAGTCAAGTAGAGGAGTATTGTATTCTTCTAGAGAGAGGATTTAAATAGAGCTCTATCAGTGAACCTAGCTCTCAATCATAATACCTTGAAATTCGTAGGCACTTTATAGTTATTTTTGCATTGGGTATGATTAGGATTACTCATTTGTTGTTTATATAAGATTTGTAGACTATTTTGAGGTCTTTACTGAAAGTGGACTATACCATGATGAAGTCATTGGTAACACATATCTGCATATGTTAAAATCATTTCACACTGACTTGTTCTTCAAATGACTGTCACATTTGGTTTATTTCTTTGGACCATTTTGTATTTTAATATTTTTTGCACGCATGTGACATGTTTCTCCTGCAAAAATTATTTCAGTGGCCAAAACAATTTTTTTTTACAGGATGACCTATGCAATGAAACAAATAAAGAAAAAGAGAAATTGAGAATGATAAATCAAGTGAAAAATGACTTGTGTAATCGTCTTGCTCTTGTGACTGAAACTTACAGCCCTTTATCACATTAGCTTCAGAGGTCTCCAAGACTGTTTTGTCAAAAGAATCAGGTTCTAATTGATCTTGAGTAAAAATCTTAATGATTAACTCTGATGTAAGAAGAGAATACTCCAGCTCTGCCTGCCTCATCTAAGTGCTGTGAGGTATACCAAGATAGCCTTTGTCAAGCATTGTTTCCTGTAAGATACTGTGTCAAGTGTACAGTGGCCTTAAATGTGTTATTCTTCCTTTCTCCTCTAGCAGCTTATCTACATTTCCACTGACTCCACATTTTTTCAGCCAGTCAGTTTTCCCTCAAACTAGATGTGAAGGAAACTTCCACCTCTTAATTCTGGAGCAAAAAACCCTCCAGATCTCTCCCCCGCCACACACACACTTCCTCTTCTTTTTTAAGTGGAGATGATGTTAGAAGAGAAGACAAGAATAATTAAGAAAGAAGACTACTCAGATATTTTTTAAAAGATGAAATCTTGCCATTTGTGACAATGTGGATGGAGCTGGAAGGGATTATGCTAAGCAAAATAATTCAAGGAAAAAGACAAATATGGGATGATTTCATTCATATGTGGAATATAAAAAGACAAAGTAAAGGAGCAGATGAGACTATACCAAACCAACCCTTGGAATAGTCTGTAAAAGTGAGGTTACCACAGCTGTATGCTTAGTTTTGAATTTCCTTATAG
The DNA here is from genome assembly GCA_004024925.1 of Scalopus aquaticus. NCBI lineage: Eukaryota > Metazoa > Chordata > Mammalia > Eulipotyphla > Talpidae > Scalopus > Scalopus aquaticus. The sequence continues at coordinate 56,106 of PVIJ01009302.1, forward strand.
TCAAAATTAAAAGGAGAAATTACAAAGATTTGAAATTTTGAAGGGAGGGCGTGGGAGCAAAGGGCAGAGGGGGTCCAATGAACTGTGTGGTACAGGGTTATTGGTACTCTGCTGGTAGAGGTGATCTGGTAAAATACATTTTAAGAGTGTGCACCTATCAGTATGTTCCTAATACATATGCAGTGCTGTAAGCTAATACTACCACAGGGGAAAAAAAGAATTAGGAAGAATTGTGTGTGAGAAAATTTTGAGAAATCTTGTTTACTGATTAATCTTAATATATTCCTTAAAAACAAGGGGAATCATAAAGCCCAGCTAAATGTTCTTCTGCTTATGTTGAAAACTTTATGCACATTTCTATAAATACATATAAATTAGTTAATGTATCCCATGTCTGCCAATGTGCATAGTATTATGTGGAAGTTGTTACTGTCTAGATCAAATTTATACCCATATAATCAAGCAATTTTGTAGTCATTTATTAGGGTTCTACTTAAAGCATTGGTACTTAACTTTCAAAGAGGAAAGGAAATGTGTATTTTTAGAGATTTTTTTCATCTTGCATAATGTAATTTGTTTACTTTGTTCCAAAATATGCAATCTAGTACAGAAGTTTAATTATTACTTCAAACAAATGTACATATGGTAACACTAGAATGTGAAATTTGCTAAATTTAATTGAACCAGCAGTTGTTATTTTCAACTAATTAACTGCACAGATTTCATTTTGGAGTAGAAAGTGTAGATGAATTGATCAATATGAATCCAATATTAAATATATATACATGTCAAAATGTATAAAAGTTGGTATTTGTAATTTTTTGGCAATAGAGGAGAGCATACCAATTTAGGACAGGAATGGCTATTTCATCAATTGTTCATAATATTCATGATTCCACTGTGGTGATCTTGCATTTACTATGTGATATTTTCAGTTTTTCACCAATGATTTCTTTATCAGTTGTCCAATATAGGACAGGAGAGATGTAACTCTTTAAGATGGAGTAGTTCTAACAGATATTTCAACGTTTACTAAGGAAACTGTGATTTTGGAGTTGGGATTAGCATTTTTAAAGGTAATGTTTTCTAAAAACTCAGATATAAGTTCTTTTATAAATTATATCCTATGACCTGTGGTAATATAATCACAATATTATTTTTCTCTGTGTTTTTACATTTAAGATATTATCATCTTAAGGTTGCTTCTTCAATGAGCATAATAACTAAATTCACATCTCCAGATTCTGATTGATATACTTCTGAATTTATCTGTGTCTTGGGCAAATTAGATTGCCCAATCTAATTTTCTCCAGTTCACCTAATTCAGTATACTCATTTGAAAATAATGTTAATAAGGATACTGAAATGTTATGTACATAGAGAGTATAGAAACATAATTCACACTATTTTTCTATTTCTGACCTGGATGAGAGGTGAGGAGGGTTTGTGAACCACAACATCAGATCCCTTTAACTCACCTTTCCGAAAACTTATGTTTTCCTGGTTTCTTAAACCTGACCATTGAGTTTCCTCATGATAGGGTATATTTATGACAGGAGCCATTTATAATTATATGCAGGAACAAAGAAAGTTCCAGAAAACAGTGGTGATAAGCACCCTCCACAATCCCTTACTAATGTATCTTGGGCTACAGTCCCTCAGGAAAATGACTTTTGAATTCAGTTTTTAGAACAAATATTGTTTTCCTTGAAGTGAAATCTTTGTAAATTTTAAAAAATTTATGTCTGCATACAAGTTGGGGTGCAGCCCAAAGGCATGGGGTGGTGAGAGAGTTCACCAGAGATAGAATGGGGAGCAGAACAGGCAGATCAACCGAAATACACTGCTGAGGGGAGCGGTGGGTGAGATAGGAGAGGTCTGCTGCGCCATGTGGGAACCTCCCTGGCCAGGTATCGAACTCGAACCGCAGCTGCTGATGCTCCACAGCACTGCGCTTAACCCGTTGGGCCCTGTAATTTTTTATTTTAATTTCAATTGTAAGGAAGTGCTTAACTACATATACAGCTCAAATTACAAAGGTATTGTGACCTGCTTCACAGAGAATTTTAAAATATAATAACTACCTTGTTTTGGTTTATTACTTTTTGCTTACATTATTAGCCAATATTTTTATGTATGCACTTTATGTTATCTAAAATACTTTCCAAATTAAGTACACACGTCTGAATAACACCTTTTGAGACCTACATAAACCCTGGGTATGATGAGCCGAGCGTAACGTAAGCAGAATATGTACTGTGGATTCCATGAAGGACATTGCTGTGGTTTTCCTTCATACAGGAAGAAGTATTCTTCAGGTGTAATATCTCAAAACATTTTTCGGAGAGGCAGAAATGTATAGAGGTATAAGATGAGGGAAATTTATTATACTTGTTTTTTAAAGTTGCAGTTATTGGAAACATACATTTATAAATGTTTCTTGCAAAACGAGGGCTTTAACTCAAAAATAGAATATTGGACTTAAACATAAACTGAAATTTATAAATTATGCTTAAATCATGATCATTTCCACTGTTACCCATCAGCAACTTTTATACTTAGACAATAACCTCTAGAATATATTTCAAATGCAATATATTTTTTGACTAGTATTATTATACACCCATTTCCTTCAATTTTAGTAGTCTCTTTTGGAAAATAAATAATGTGTCCCTCTGTTTTCCAATAACATTCTACAATTTAATTTTTTTCATTTTAAAAATATTTTTCCTGGGTCTGATGCTATCTTCGAACCACTGCAGAACTTCATACTATCATTTTGTTTTGTTTTATGAGCTATATTTTAATTTTCTGTAACTTACCAGTTAAAAAAAATATTCATCCCTTTCATATAGAGTCATTTATATAAAGTGGCTGGTAGCATCCCGTTTCCAGAAGGTCAGCATGGAGGAGGCTCTCACTGAAGTTAGGAGGGTTTCTACTGTAAGTGACAGAAAACTCAACCTGATTTAAATATAAAAACATTTGTATTAGCTTGCATGATTACAGTCTTGACAGAGTAAAAGTAAACATATTGCTACTTGACAGAAAATGTGAGATGAAAGAAGGGAGCAAAAATGAAGAGAGGAATACAGGCATTAATAGACTTATTCTGTCTAGAGTGGTGCCAGGAAACCAACTAAAATTTATTAGATGAGAAGCAAGATTTATTAGACAAATAGAAAATTCTAATTTACTCCCAACAAAACTTAAAATAATTATATGAAAATTTCAAAACTATAGAAGTGTTGAGAGAAGGGCTATAGTAATGGAATTCATTTTACATAGCTGAGTGCACATAGAGATAGAACTTTAGACATAGATAACACATAAAAATTAGTTATTTCATTACTTAAAATCCTAGTTTTTTTAAATCATAGTTGCAAATAAGTTTATTGCTTAGTTTCCTAAAAACAGACATCGTTAAAGGACTTTTCTTTCAGGGGTTATTGCTATTAGGTATGAAGGAAATTGTTACCTTATTTGATCTTTTAAACCAAGTGTGAATACTGCTTTGATGAAATTTTTCAATATTATAAAAAAGTTTCAGTGAGAAAATTATTAAAGAATGAATGAAGGGCATCAATATATGTTGGGAAGCTACAATTATAAAGTATTAATATTGGATAAAACAGGGTATAGGAAACCAGTGTGCTGAAATACAAACATTAATCAAGGAAAGCAAATGTAATGGACATGAAGTCAAATTATTTTACTTACTTCACACACAATTCATAATGTAGATTATCTCTTTTTTTTTTTTTTTTTTTTTTTGGTGCTAGAGAACAACTGTGCCTTCAGATTCCATAGATTCGTGTGCAGATTGGGTACAGGGAGGATGTTTTAAATGACTGTTTGTCTTTTGATGAAGTAATTGTATCATTTGAAAAGCTTTGACTCAGCACACAGAAAAACTCAATAGAAAATGTGTTCAATTGTGAGTTTCATAGCTTGAGAAATGAATGAAAATTATGGAGAAGACTGTGGAAAAATCACAAAAGGAATTAGAAATCTGGAATATAGAATATTTTCAAATTTGGGGGGCTCCAGGTTTTCCAGATATAAATCATTTCTAATTTTTATGTCAGTAAAAAAGAATATTGGGGCCACTGTAAAATGATCCTAGGGGTCTCTTAGAATCAAGTGTAAATTGGATAAGATAAATCAATCAGCTAGACTTGCAGGAGGCACTGTGAATATTCAAAGTCAAGGGAAAAAATCATTAGCAGGAGCAATGGAGGCTGGAAAGGGATTGTGTGTGTGTGTGTGTGTGTGTGTGTGTGCGCGCGTGTGCATGTGTGTGTGTGTGTGTGTGTGTGTGTGTGTGAGAGAGAGAGAGAGAGAGAGAGAGATAGGCTAAATGAATAAATGTTTGAATCTCCAAACATTTGGATCACCTGCCAATTGATAAGGTTCAAGGTATAGCTAAAAAGCATGTCAGAAAAATTTAAGAATCATAATGAAGTAAAAATTACTATCAGAGTATAATGTTTTAAATCCTAATTTGCAAAATTTTCTTTTATAATGTACTGAGTCATGTGGAAAGAGTATTTGTGGAAACTACCTGCACCCTAACCAAAGCATTCTCATGTATGTGGCATCTTTCCAAAGTGATCTAAAAGGAATACTGCAGTGTATTGTTTTGTTTAATTCATTTTCTTTCCATTTGAAAAGGACCTTCATATAATGCCACTAAAATTTCATATCTTTCCACCCTGATGAGGAGGAAGCAGCTTGGAGTAGTATTTGGATTCAAAGACATTTTGAGTGCCGCTACCTCTATAGGACTCAACCAGGACACTAATTCCTCTGGGCCTATAAATGAGGATGATAATAATTATAGATGTTGTATCTCCCTCACTTATTATTGTGAGACTAGAAATGGCCATTTTTTTAGGATGTGCTTTGCAGACTATTATGTGGGTCACCAATATTCTTATTATCAGTTTCTATTCCCATTTCACAGAAAATAGAAAGGATATATAATGATTGAGATGAGTTCTCTTCAGCCAGTGGGATAAGGTTGGGTCCATGACCCCAGATCCCATGTCTCCTAATTTCTGTCAACTGCTTGTTCCACTTCTTTGATGCATAATTTGAACTGTGGTCAATAAATTAAAAATTAGCACAGTCATGGTTTCCTCAGTTTCATTTTTTGGAATAAAGAGTTAGAGAAGTTAGTTATCAGGACCCTTCTACCTGGAAATCCTACAGGAATCAATAATTTAGTTCTTCAATTCTCAGGACTCTTGTTTGCCCTAGAGGAGATATAGAGAAAAGAGGCCATGGTTAAAGAAAGAGCTCTGTGTATCAAACAGATGGGAATTTTCTTTGCTTCCATGAAAAGAGAAAAGGTATAGAGAATCAGGGAGAGGTCGTGAGTTGGGAAACTACAAAGGTTGAAGCAGTTCCCGAAGATTTCTTCAGTGCGGGACTTCGAAGGGACATGGATAAATGATTTCTAAGATTAAAGAACAAATGTTCAGCATTATTTTTTAAACACAGAAAAGGCCTGTGTGATGTTTTTTTGCTGCTATTTATTTTGTTTTGTTTCAATGGATCCATATAGAGGAAAGGAAAATAAGAGGTGACCATGAAAAAATAACACCCTTCATTTCTTCTCCAGAATTCTCAGAGAAATTGACAAACCTTTGCACATATATATCCAGATGGCATATAGAATAGAGTAGAATGAAATAAAAAGACATATCATAATTGTATCTGAGAGCTCTCTTCTCTCTTATTATTGATAAAATCTGTGGGTCAGAGAAACAGAAAGAGAAATGCTAGTAAGTGGAGCATTATTGCTGGAAGTAGAATGATATTTAGATAATCCAACATTATATGCTTTACTGCTGTAAATAATAGTTATTTGAGAAAGTTAAGTATATTTATCATTGCAAGTTTTGTCTTTAACATCTGACAAACATATTTAATTCAAAAAGGGTGAGTTATAAATCATAATCTGTTAATGATATATTGTAGGACATATTTGCAGGAACAGAACAAAATCTAGACAGATCAACATCTAAATGTGGTTATCACTATATAATAGAATCATGATGATCTATATATTTCTAGTATTTTCTGAATTTTTCCTAATAAACATTGTAATTAAAATAGTAAAAATATCTTCCAAAGGTATAACTGATACAGAAACTCACTTCTCCATTGCTACACTAGTTATAAAGCTTATAAATAAAAAGTGCAGGTATTATATGAATTATCTTAAGTGAACTGATGCTTATTGAAAAATCCATTTATTTGGAGTTTTGAACCAAAGGTTTGACTATGCATTGTGATAAAATAATTTAGATAATTTTCATTACTAAGCAAGAACAAAGAAATAATGTAAAGAGAAGTGAAATGACCTTTCTGTGTGGAAGTTCCTTAGCATCTAAATTCCATTATTTTTTTTTTTTGGACAGTTTTTCTTTGAAGGATTTGGAAAATCTTAGTTGCATATTAGTTCACCTTAGGTAGAGTATTAAAATGTTAGTAAAATAATAAAGTAGAAAATAGTCCCAACATTTGGAATACAGGAATAATCACTTTTTGGAAGATTTTGTAGTAGATATGGAAGATAGATAATATTTACGTGACTCTCTTTGATAGATATAATTCTGAACAGAGTTTATAACCAAAGATTTTTGTACCCCAAGGCACATTTGGCAATGTCTGGTGACATTTACAGTTCTTATAAGTAGGGAAGGGTGGTGCTACTGGCATCTAGTGGGTAGAGGTCAACGATACTGCTACACAGGCTACAATGCACAGAGAGACCCCAACAAAGAGTTATTCAGCCTCAAAATGTCAGCAGTGCGCAGGTTGAAAAATCCTGCCCTAGATTCCATTTTATTTACACATAAACAAAATGACTCCATCATCTTCAAAATTTAAGAAGAAGAAAACAATTCTTATTTACATGTATTCTTTCAAGCAGTGGACAATATTTTCCTCTCCAAGAAGTCAAGAGTATAATTATTTCTAGTACTATGTTTTTGTGTACAAAATAATACTTACAAATTAAGAAACCTAAGGTAGGTATTCATAGCATTTAAGAAAACAGACTCAGAATAATAAAGCTCATAGAAAGCCAAGGTGTTTCAGCAAGTTTGTTGAGAGTGTATTTTTTTTTAAACATTCCTCAAAAAGAATATTTCAGATAGTAATTCAAAAACAGTTGGGATTGTAAATCCAATGGTGTGTCAAGAACACACATTAATAATGATTGGTAGTCTCCCAAGAAATAAATGAAAATACAAAATGCATGTATTACAATGTTTTATGTGCCCTTCAGAATCATGGTCATGTTATATTATTTTTTGCTGGACTTCTTACAATGTCTTTTCAAAAGGTGGTTTGGTCCTTAGAGGTAAGAATGCAGGGTAGATAGATGTCTTCCTCCTCACCACCAGTGTGAAACTTGTGTTCTCATAGGAAGATTCTCGGGTTAGGAAAACAGTCAAACAACAATAAAAGGAAGTGTGGCAGTTTTTTGTATCATGTTAATCTCACAACCTTGAAGCACTTTTTCAGGGCATTTAAAAATGTGCTTTTAGTTTGTTAGTGCATGAAGTTTAATGAAGGTCATTCTATACTCTTTTTATATATTTTTTAGAGAGGACATAAGCTTAGTTCCCTATAATTAAGAAGACTGTTAACTAATCTGTACCCATTTGGTCTTTAATATTCTCTTCTTCAAAGAACAAGGTATATTTTCCAAAAGGATGAAATTTTTTGTCATGACTATGTTTTATTCTAGTTTTTAATTAAATGTGTAATGCTTAAAGAGTCACATAATTGTTTTTGGCATGTTAGATGAAGACATCCTGAGAATAAAGTTACTTTATGCTGTCAGACTTTCTTTTTAGTGTATGATAGAATTGATTTGATGAGGTTACTCAGAAAGGCATAAATTCTCCTTTGTAAATAAATATATACTTTGTTGGTGAAGGGATCAGGAGGGAAAGAGGATTATAGGATGACTGTGTAAATGTTCTGTGCTGTTTCATAATATTCTTTCTTTAATTTCTTTCTGGTCATAAAAATATTTGTTCACTGTTTAATACTTAGAAAATTCAGGAAAGTATAAAATGAATAGCTGTCCCCAGGAACCACTCTTTCTAACACAGATCAACTTTCAGTTCTTCCACACGTGGGCTCTCTGCGTGCCCAGTGCTGCCTTCTGGGCACTTACCTATTCCATCAAACTTCTTCCAAAACTAGGTTTATAATGTCTATACCACATATTTTAAGTGGTCGCACCTAACTCAATTCTATAAGTGGGTGTCTTTTTCTCCTCTATATCACACATAGTTGTATATTGCTCATAAGCCAATGAGTTCTGCTGTACACATAGCTCAGAATATGGGTTTAATGTCCCTGGACATTTGCCATGGCTCTGTCCCTTTCTTTTCCACTCATGCAATGTGTTTTAATATGAGTTAGAGTAACATAATGAAGATCATCTTATGTACTCTAATTTATTAAACAGTAAATAAATTCAAGTCTGGCACTTAATTTTCATTAATAGCAGACTTAAATTTAGTTAATATGAGTAGTAACAAATTTCTTGTTACATCCCTTACAACTGATAGTAGATACGTTGCTAATTTGATAAGTGAAAATGAATATAGCCTTTAAAACAAAAAAAATTTGAAATTGAGTTATTTCACCTTTTTCTTCATGTTTAGTTTTTCTTTTCCCCTTACCTTTCTATGCCTCATTTCCTCCGTCCCTTCCTTTTTTTCCCTTTCCTGAATTAGATATTTCATATTCTTCGCCAATTCTTTATATAGGTTTTAAGATTTACATAAGTTCTTTATGTATAAACTATATTACTTTTTTTTTATAAATATGTCAAATGTTTCCCAGTTGTGTGCATTGTAAATTATATGTATGTTTTCATGATGATGACAGTTTAAATTTTTTTATGGCTTTTCTTATTGTAGGGAAATTTAAAATTTTATTCTTCATAATCAAATTATTTTTCGCAGGACTTCTTACACTATCTTTTTAATTAGAAACCATATTCCCATCCCAATTTTGATAAGTAATCACGTTTTCTTCTAGGTTTGTGTGTATGTTTATATAAGTGTGTGTGTGTGTGTGTAATATTGAAATATTTAACTATCTACTGTTTATTTTGTTTTATGATATAAAGTGAACAACTAACTTTATTTCGTTTCAGTTTGTTAAATAATCATCCCATACCATAAATGAATTGTCTTTTACGTCTTCACAAAGCTGTGAAGTCAGCTTTATTTCACATAGAAATTTATTATTCTTTATTATTATTCTTTATTATTCTTGCTTTGTTTTTTAATCTACTAGAATTAGCTTGCTGTTTATTTTATTCAACTGCTATATCTATTTCTACATCCCACCGCAATTAGGTGGAATAAACTCTCCCTGTAAACATTTGATTTTTTTTTTAAGTTCCTTTTAATCCTGATAACTTTGGAATTGTTTTTGAGAAGACACCCTATCTATTATATTGGTAGTCCAAGAATGTTGATTGGAATTTTGATAAATTATATTAAACAAAAGGTATGTTCTCCTACTGGTGAAGGCATTCTCACACTTGCTTATAATTTTCATTGTATAAGTAACACACAATTACTAAAGGTTTTTGTAATTGTGTGTTATGATATATGGTTATTATTGAGATTGGGATACTTTTATTATATTTTGATTGTATATTATTAATATTGGTAATTAATTGATTTTTGTTTATTTGTATTTTGTATACTTGGCTTTACTGAACTATGTTAGTTACAGTACTTTTTTCAGTGATTCCCTTAGTTTACTTATGTAAATAATCATATTATCTGTAATTAAATGTATCTGTTCCCAATTTCAATTAGCAAATATACCTTATGTTTCAGGTTTTTTTTTTATTTGTTTTGACTAACACTTCTAGAAAAGTTGGAAATAACAGTGCTAATAATATATATCCTTGACTTGTTTATGATGCCACCAGTGTATTTTAATAAATTATGTTGACTGTATGTTAAAGATATTCTTTATTATGTCAACAAAATATCATTTTATTCTGAACTTATTAAGTAAGTTTTAAAACATGAGAGGTCATTAAATTTAATCAAATTATTTCCTAGATCTATTGATATGTTTCTGTGTTTATTTTGTAATATATTGGTATGACTTGTTCATTAGGAATTATATACCTACATTCATATATAGGACAATCCCTAAATATTCAGGGTAAATTTTTATTTTAATATAATCTGAATCAAGTATGCCAATATTTTGTTCAAACTTTTGCATATATATTAAGCATTTTTAGGTTTATTATGAGGGTCATTGTGATTTTGTAAAGTGATACAGGAATTTTTTTTTTTAATGTACAAAGAGAGTGTACATCACAGAAATGAATTATTTCTAAAGCTGAAAAGTACTCCTTGATAAAACTCTGGACTCTATTGTTGCCTTGAAAGTGCTTATTGAAGACTTTTTCAGTTACAATTATTCAGTATTTATTGGTCTTTTTAAGTTTAGTCCGAATCTTTTTTCTTTCTTTATATCTGAATGCACATTAAGATTTTGAATTTATTAAACTAATTCATATATGCTAATATTTTTTAATCATTTCATTGTTATACTTTTAAGATTATATTTTTTCTTTCTAATATATACTATATTAGCATATATAAAGATATATAATATATTCCTAATTTTATTTATATTTTCTCTTGATTAGATTTGCTATATTTTTGGATTGTTCTTGTTCTTTAGAAATTCAGTATTATAGTTATTTTACTGTTTTTCTATTTTCTGATGAATTAATTTTAGGTCCAGTTGTCACTACATGCTTGATATGTTTGCCTTCTGTGTTGTAACAGTATTTTTGAAATTACCTTTCTATTGAACTGGTTCCAGGACTTCCTCTGCTTGAGGTATTCATTAGGATTTATCTCTTGTGAATAGAAGTACAATGTTAGCCTTTTCAGGACCCACACATAGGTAGTGGATTTTCAGAGCTCTTTCCATTTCCTTTGTACATGAAGGTCAAATTCTCCTGGAACACAATTCTTGAAAGTTAGCCTCACAATTTTCTCTTAAGAAATGTTGCCACATTGATTTCTATAATTTTGTTTGTGGAAAATAAAGTCTTATAAATAGAACATGGTTCAATTTTATTAGAAGTCATTAATTCCTTTCCTTCCTGAGTGCTTAAAATAAATGTTCTTAATCACTGAATTAAAAGTTTTTTTCCCAGCGGATGGCCAACAGATACATGAAAAAATGCCCAACATCACTTATAATCAAGGAAATGCAAATCAAAACCACTATGAGATACCACCTCACACCTGAGAGGATGGCACACATTAAAAATACAGGCAACAAATGCTGGAAAGGATGTGGAGAAAAAGGAACTCTTTTACACTGCTGGTGGGAATGTGAACTGGTCCAACCACTATGGAAAGCTGTATGGCGATTCCTCAAACTGCTAAACATGGAGCTCCCATATGACCCAGCAATCCCACTTTTGGGAATTTACCCAAAGGACACAAAAACACTAATCCGAAAGGATACATGCACCCGTATGTTCATTGCGGCACTGTTCACAATAGCAAAGGT
>PVIJ01009303.1:0-67708 GCA_004024925.1 Scalopus aquaticus
CCTACTTCAGCCCCGCCCCCGCCCTGCTTCGGCCCCGCCCCCAGGCCCCCGCCCTGCTTCGGCCCCGGCCCCCAGGCCCCCCGCCCTGCTTCGGCCCCGGCCCCCAGGCCCCCCGCTCTGCTTCGGCCCCGGCCCCCAGGCCCCCCGCTCTGCTTCGGCTCGCCCGGCGCTTTCTCCAACTGGGGTGCAGACAGGCGTCCGGCCCCTGCTGGCCAGCGGGAGGGCGGGGCCTGCGCACGCCCAATGCGGCTGGCACACCCTGATTGCGCGCGCCCCCCAGCTTCAGCCAGGGGCCCCTGAAGGACGCGCCCAACCTGATCTGCACCCCTCACGCGGCCTGGTACAGCGAGCAGGCGTCCATCGAGATGCGTGAGGAGGCAGCCCGGGAGATCCGGAGGGCCATCACAGGTGGGGGCCCGGGGGGCCGTCACAGGCGGGGTCCGGGGGGCCCTGGAGGGGAGCAGCCACCGGGCTCCCACAGCCGCCAAACGCATCTCGGCGGTGGCCGCGGCGGCACGGACAGACGCACCTGCCCGGGTCCTCGGCGCGCTGCGGCCGGGAGGGAGGTGGGTCCCGGCCTTCCTGGGCCCGCCTAGTGTATCCGGCGCCTGCGGCCCCGCTCGGGCGCGGGTGGTGGCTCTGCGGTGTCCTCTCCAGCCGGCCTGTCGGCATCTGGGGGCGGTGTCGGGGGAGGGCCCTGCGGGGCAAGGCCGCCGCCGTGACTCGGCTGCCCCGCAGGCCGCATCCCCGACAGCCTGAAGAACTGTGTCAACAAGGACCACCTGACGGCCGCCACCCACTGGGCCGGCATGGACCCCGCCGTGGTGCACCCCGAGCTCAACGGGGCCGCCTACAGGTGAGCCGGCGCCCGGGGTGGGGCGGGGCGGCTGGGGGCGGGGCGGGGCGGGGCGCGGGGCCGGCGGGGCCGGGCGCGGGGCCGGCCCCCTCCCAGCAGGTGCCCTCCCAGCAGGTACCCCCCCGGCGTGGTGGGCGTGGCCCCCGCCGGCATCCCGGCCGCCGTGGAGGGCATCGTCCCCAGCGCCATGCCCCTGTCGCACGGCCTGCCCCCCGTGGCCCACCCGCCGCACGCGCCCTCGCCCGGCCAGACCGTCAAGCCCGAGGCTGACCGAGACCACGCCAGCGACCAGTTGTAGCGGGGCCGCGCTGGGGCCGCCAGAGACTGGCCGCGGAGGCCGCCGCCCGCAGTCGTAGTGCGCGTCATGAGTGTCCTCGTCGTGTACAGTTTAGACATCGCCAGGGTCTGTCTGCTGCGCCGTGGGCAGGAGAGCGGCCGCCGGCCGCGGGCAGGCGGCCCACTTCTCAGGACAACGACCCGTCTTTCTTTCAGCCACACGTGCATTGTTTTCTACCTGCTTGTCTTATTTTTAGAGTGGTTAGGACCCGGACAGAGGCTGTCTCCCCACCTCGGCATGAGCCCCGACCCCGCGCGGCCGCGGCTGGCGGGGCGCCCGGCGGGCCTCCGCGGCCGTCCTGCTGACGTGTAGCTAGCAATATTTTGGTTAAAATCATGTTTGTGACTGTAACCATTTGTATGAATTATTTTAAAGAAATAAAAATCCCGGAAAGAGCCGGCAGGCCTGCGTCTGCCTGGCAGCTGCGCCGCCCCGCCCGAGGCCCCGCCCCGCGGGGGTGGGGGTCTCCCCGCCTGCCCGGCCCGCCCAGGCTCTCCTGCCGCCACTGCTGGCCCGCAGCCTGGCCCCGCGGGGGTGCAGGACGCCCGGCACCGGCTGGCCCTGCTCACCGGGCAGCGCCCGGGTCGGCGGCGCAGGGCCACCTCGGCCGGCAGCGTCCTGCCTGGGCGTGGCACCTGGGGTCGCTCAGCGCCGGGGCTCGTCAGAGGGAGGCCCCGCCCCGCAGGCCCTGCCGCCGCGAAGGCGCTGGCTGGTCACCGCCGAGGCCTCGCCAGGCAGGTGGCTCCTGCTGCCCAGCCATCTCTGGCCAGAGCCTCGAGGCCAGTGGGCCCTGGACCGGAGCCGGGGAGAACCTCAGCGCCACTGTCCCTCGGGCCTCTCCTGGGCACCGGCCTTTTGGGCCAGCCTGGGTCTCGGCCCAAGCCCGGCCACCTGGCTGGCGGCTCTGGCCAGAGAGCGTGGACAAGCCGGTCCTAGCCGCTGGCCCAGCCCAGCCTCAGGCCTGGGCGGAGGCCCGGGTGCGAGTGGCCCTCCCCTCCCCCCCCAGCCCGCGTCTGCTGCGTGGACACAGAACGAGCCCAGGGACGGGTGCTGGGCAGCGGCAGCCCCACGGCCAGCCCGTCCCCCGTTGCCCCGCCCCCACCAGCCACACGCTCCTCCTCCCTGCCACCCCTATGCAGGCTGCAGCTCCGGGCAGGGGTCTCCCAGCAGTGGGCCCGGGCTCCTCGGGGTTTGGCGGGCGGCTGCCAGGCCAAGACCGCTGTGGGAGCCAGGGGCACGGCCCCACTGCGGCCAGCGAGTGCGGGTGGGGGGCGCCGTGTGGCCCGGCCGGCTAAATCTCCCTGGGGTGCCGGCCCTGGGGGTGCAGAGGCACCGCGGGGACCCCCAGTGCAACCTGCCCCTTCCCCAGAGCAGCCCAGCCAGGACCCAGACGCCCCACCTGCTGCGCAGGCCCCCCCAAAGCCCACAGATACACACAGACCCTCCCGCCCGCCCTTGGCGGAGGGAAGCCCGGGCAGCAGCCGCGGGCCCAGCCAGCTGTGGGCGTGGCCGGCAGGCCCTCCCCGGGGCCTGGACGCGGGTCCGGGATCTTGGGCGGCAGCCGGCTCCCCGGGAAGCCTGAGCGCTTTAGCAAAGGCAGAGCCTGGAGCCTGGTGCGGCTGCGGGCGTCTGTCTTCGGCGGGCGGGGGGGCCGCCGCTGGACCTGGACCGACGCGGGGCGGGGCTCCTGGACCCGCCCAGCAGGGAGGAGCCGGCCTGCCGCAGCCCCCTCCGCCAGGGGCCCCGCCGCCCCCCACCTGCACCCCCAGTCCTTCCTCTCTCCCGCCCCCAGCCCCACCGAGGGCGCTGTCTCCTGGCCGCTGCTGCTGCCCTTCTCGGCGGGGAGAGTGGACAGAAAGACGGGCGGGGCTGGCCCAGGCCCGTGGGAGCTCAGCGGCGGGGCGTGGCCAGCAGCTGGGGTCAGCCCCGCACCCTCGGAGGTGGGCGAGGCCAGCCCACTGTCCGCTGGCTGGCCCGACGGACGTGGGAGGGGCTGACCTCCCGCCCCAGGCTCTGCGCCAGCGCGGGCGGGCGGGACAGGGTGACCCCTGGCCCCGGCCCCAGGGAGAGCCGCAGGCTGGGTCCGGCCTCGCCGGCTGCGTCCCAGCAAGGCCCCGCCAGCTCCCAGCGCCTCCCAGGGCAGTGAGGGTCAGGTCAGTGGGGCCGGTTCCCCCCTCGGCTCCAGGAGGAGAGTCAGAGACTAGCAGCCCCCCGCCCCGGGGCCTGGGCGACCTGTCCCTGCTGAGTGGCCCCGTCCGGCCAGAGGACCCCCCGCGGGGGGTTGCGGGCCGGCAGGACACGGGCAGCAGCCGTGGAGGGGCTCCTGGCTGGGCCCTGGGGCAGTGGGTGCTGGCCACAGCTGGCGTCCGCGGGCGACCCTGAGCCCAGGAGCCCCGGTCGCCGGGTGGGCGGAGCCGCGGCAGGCCCGCCCCAGCCACTGTGCCCGTGACCCCGAGCCACGCCAGGCAGCGCTGGGGGCCACGGCCCGGAGGGACCTTGGGGTCTCGGGCCCACCGCTTGGGGCCCAGGGCGCCAGGGCCAGGTCCCTCCTGCTAGAGTCACGGTCCAGCTCTGAGAGTGACGGAGCAACGTGGCCAGTGCAGAAACCCCAGGGGGAGGGGAGAGGGAGGGGGACGAGCAGGGGTGGGGCCGGCGGGCTCCCCAGCGGGCGTCCTACGCCCGAGCCGGGAGCCACCGTGGGGCCTGTGCGCACAGGAGGCGGCCGCCCGCGCCGGGCGCACCTTCTCTGGCCCTTGCAGCCAGCCTGAGGGGGAGGGGCCCCCTTCCTGACCCCACGTGGCCACCGCTGGGCCCAGGCGGAGCGGACCACGGGGGTGACCCTCTGCCCTCACCCCAGGGGCACCTCCTGAGGCCTCTGGGCACCGTGCAGCCGGGCAGCGCGTCCAGGGCTGGGAGCACTGGGTTCCCCGGGGTCCACAGAGGCGGCCAGACCCCACCCCCCGCCCCCGCACAGCCTGTGGGCGCCGGACGCCTTGGGCAGCACCACATCCTCTCACTGCCTGCCGGCTGGCACCTGCCGCTCTGGACGGGGTGGGCAGAGGTGGCGGCAGGCCCAGGAGGTGCGGTGGCCTTTTGTCTGGGCACCGCGTCCTTCCGCGGGGCACTGGAGGCCGCGTCACGGACACGACCATCCGCGGGGCGCGCCCGTCCTCTCCGGCCGGGCTCCCGCGTCCACTGCCCCTCACATCCCAGGGTCAGGTCGTCTGTCCCTGGAACCGCCGCCGTCTCCTCCCCGGGGGCGGTGGCCGCGTCCACCATGGCCACTGCGCCCCGCCGGCCGTTCCGCAGGCGCCGACCGCCGCGCCCGGCTGTCCTGCTGAGCCTGCGTTTCTGCCGGGCAAAGGGGCCGGCTCATCAGGCCACCCTGGGGAACGCCCGGCCAGCCGGCCCGCACGAGCCTGGAGGGCAGCTCTGCCCCAGCTGGTTCGGGTGGGGGGCCACCAGCCGCGTCCAGCCAGGCGTGCCGCGCTGCGTCCAGCGGCTGTTGGCGGGTCTGCGGCCGCGGCCGCCCTCTCCGCGCGTTTCCCGCTGAACTAGTCGGCCCCTCGGCCCTAGAATGCGCTTCCCTTCCCATCTGACCGTAAGGCCGGGGCTCCCCTGCAGAGCGCTGGGCAGGCCATGGGCAGGACACGCCCCTCGACGATGCTGCACGGCTGGGGCGCCGCCCACGGCCCTCGGGGAGGCTGGCGCGGGGCCAGCGGCGGGGCCACCGAGACCTGCTGACCCCTGCCCGCTCTGCCCGCTCTGCCCGGAGGGTCCCCCGTAGCCTCTGAACCTGACGCTTGCGGTAACCGAGCGGCTGTGGGCGTCGGGCGGGGAGGACGGCGGCCGGGAAGCCCTGCCTGCCCGCAGCCCAGCCGGAGCCCCTTGCCGCCCGCCCCGCCCGGCGGCTCAGGTGCTCCGGCAGCTTCTCGCCCCCTCGACGCGCTAGAGGAGACGCGTTTCCATGGGCCGGGCTCGGACCCCAGGGCCGCCCCCTGCAGGGCCGGGGGCCCCCCCGCCAGTCTGGGGCGAGACCCCTGGTGCCCGGGGCTGCTGCTCGGGGGCCGGTGCCCCCAAGGGGGGGCGAGGCCGGGGCAGGCAGGCGGCTGCGGCCCTGGGGAAGCGCGCGCGGCCAGACGGGTCTCTGGAGGGGCCCCTCGGCGCGGCGCCCTCTCCTCCCCTCCGCCGGCTGGGCCGGCCTGACCCACATTCCCGCTGCGCAGAGGAAGGCGGCCGCAGCCGGCCAGAGCCAGGGCGCCGCGGAGCCGGCTCAGACTTTCCGGGCGGGTCCGGCTGGGTCGCCGGGCACAGCAGCGCCAGGAGGAGTCTGGGGGGCGTCCAGCCAGGGTCAGTGTGGACCCTGCTCGGGGCCCAGAAGGGGGACTTTGTGGGGGCGGCCAGGGCCGGGGGCCTGCCCCACCCAGGCGGCCACACGAAGCCGCCGTGTCCCCCAGCAGAGCCAGCCACGCCCTGGGCGACCCAGGCCACGGGGCCGCGAGGACCCCCTCCCCCGCTGCCCTGGCCGGCCGCGGCGGCGTTGGGTGGAGGGGCTGAGGCTGTGTCTGGGTGGGGCCAGGGCTTGCGGGGACCCCAGCCCCAGGGGACCCGCTGCCCACCCACCCCAAGGAAGCCGCTGGGCGCTGCGCCCCGGAAACACGCCGCAGGCGCCTCGGCAGCGTTGCCCGAAGCAAGGGAAAGAGGAGATGCGAAAGCAAAGTGGGACTCCCAGCTCGGAGCCCCTCCCTGGGCCCACGTGGGTCTGCAGCAGCACCCCGGCAGCAGCAGAGAACAGAGCCCTGCAGCTCCTTCCAGGGCTGACGCCCGGCCCCGCACAGGCCTGGCAGGAGCCATTGGGCTGGGGCAGCCCCCGGCCCTCCCCCATCCCCTGGCCAGGGGCCGTCCCTCCCGTGGCCGCCCTCAGGGCGCCGCCCCCATCCTGTCCGGGAGGGGTGGGTGGGCCAGGAAGCCCGGGAGCCCGCAGACGCCGCCTCCTCGGTGAGACCCCGACAGGCCAGGCGGGCGCTGGCAGCTCTCAGCCCCCCATGGGCCCCACTTCCCACCGCACAACCAGGGACAGGCTGGGGCCGTCTCCGTCTCCCGCTGCCCGCCAGCCCGCGCAGGCCTGACCCCTGAGTAGGCAGCTAAGGGCCCCGCCTGGGCTCACGTGGGCGTCCCGGGCCAGCGAGGTTTGGGGAGCTGTGGAAACAAAGCCAGGGCGCCCGGGCCGCCGCGGGGTCCGAGGCTGCAGAGGCCCCTGGAGGCCCCACCCACCGGCCCTTTCCCGGCGCCCAGGATCCACCCCATCGCTGACCCCACCCAAGGAGCGGGCAGCCCGCCCCACTTCTCCGCTGTACAGGCCGCTCCTCGCTCGCCCCGTTTGTTGGGGCTCATGACGCCCCAGGCCAGGTCACTGCTGCGGGTCAACCGCCCCACGCGGGCGCCTGCCCGGTCGTGCCCCGGGCTCGGCGCGTGGCCGCTGACACAAGGCGGGCTTGGCACTCGGAAGCCGGAGCGGAGCCTCGTGGAGTCAGAGTGGGGCGGGGCAGAGCCTCAGCCGGCGAGAGGGGCTGCGGGGCGCTGCCTGGTCCCCAGAGCGCCCTCAGGGTGGGTGCGGCGGCGCGCACACGCCCACAAACACGCACGCCCGCGCGCACGCCGGGCAGCTCCTTGCCGTCGGCTACGCGCCCGGGCTGCCCCTCCGTGGGATCTGGGCAGGGTGTGCCCACAGGCCCCAGCTCGGCTGCTCTGCCCGGCCTCTCGTCCCCCGTTGGCGAGAGGGACCTCGCGGCCAGTGCGGACACAGGTGGGCCTGCTCTGGGAAGCGGCTGCTGCCCAGGAGGACCCCGTGTTGGCGCCACGCAGCTCCTCTCCTCCCGCTGCCCAGTCCTGCCCCGTCAGCGCTGGCTGCGCGAGGGCCCCGCTGCAGAGCCCCGGAAGCGTGGGGGCGAGTCGGGCCTGCTGCGGGTGGGGGGAGGCCTCCACGAGCACCCCCTTTCAGCGTGCTCCCCCTTCCACGAGGCCAGGAAGCTCAGCCCAGGACGGAGGCGGGGGCTGCAGAGGCTCCGGGATCCTCTCCGATCGCCCGGGGTGGCGTCCAGGAGGGCCTGGGCGTCCAGCAAGCGCCACCCAACTACAGGCCCTGCCCTGCGGCCAGAGCGGAGTGTCCACTGAGCCTCGACCGGCCCCAGCGCCGAGGCCCCGCAGGGCCCCACCTGCTCAGTGGGGTGGGTTTACGGGCCACCTGCACACAGCGCACCCTCGTATCCGCGGCGTCCCCACACTTGCTTACGAAACGTGCCTTGCTTGATCCTGGGGGTGGGGTCCCTGATGCCGACGCCTCTGAGCACTAACGGGGGCTCCCTCCTTGTCCCACTGGGCCCGCAGCGCCCGGGCTGTGGGGACACCCTGCGGCGAACCACGAGAAACTGAAGCGGCAGCACTTACCTGCCCGCGGGCTCAGGGGGCGCGCGCCCTGCCAGAGCCCCGCCCCCTCCCCAAGCACGGGGCAGCCCCACCAGGCCGGACACCCCCACCCAGCCCGGCCTCTCTGTCCCGCTCAGCAGAGGATTCCTGGCACCCCAACCCTTCCCAAGCAGGGGCTGCGCATCCCTGGGGCCCCACACGCAGAGCCCTTCAGCGGGCAGGGGTGCTGGGAAGGAATCCGACGCCACTAGGCTGAGTTCCTCTCATCCAGGCCTGGGGGAAGTGGGGGATCCAGAGGCCCCCAGCTGCCGCGCGCGGGTGAGACGCCCTGGGGCCGACGCCCCGGCCCACCGCTCCCAGGGACGCCAGGCCCCGCCCCCTGGCTCCAGGGCGGGGCGCGCTCCTGTCCGAGGGCCGGTTCTGAAGAACACGTTTGTGTCCACGAGACGGCAGCCGGCCTCCCCGCGGGGCCCGCGGCCCGAGCGTCCACTGCCGCCCCGAACACGGCGCCAGACGCCACCGCGCAGGCCCCGCCCGGACCTGAGAACAGCGAGCAGGAGCCCGCGCTCCCCCAGCACTGCGCGGCCGCTGCCCCGCGCCCCTCCTCGTGGGAGACGCCGCCGCTCCAGAACCCGGGGCACGCTCCCGCCCTGGGGACGCCTGGGGCCTGAGGGGCGAGGCCACCCGCTGCCCTTTCTCCCTGTCTCCGGGCTTCCACACCTGTGACTACGGTTCTAGAAACGTTCTCCGGGAGCAGGATAAACCTGGGGTCTCCGCCGGCCCTGCGTGCACAGGTCCCGGCAGCTCCGCCTGGGGAGCGGAGCGGGGCGCCTTCCGCCGCCTGAGCTCCTGCCCCGGCGCCGTCCCTGAGCCCAGGGTCCGGCAGCGCCGCCCGGCAGCTTCAGACCCTGGGGAGGGGCCCCAAGCCCAGCGCCGCCGCCTTCGCAGAGCTCGGCCCTGGACTGCGGCCCGGCGGCCGCCCCGAGGGCGCGAGGAGCCGGAGGCTCTGAGGAGGTGCCGCCCCGCCCCGCCTGGCCGGGCACCTCCCCCTGGAGATTCCGGGAGGGGTGTGATGGGAGCGGAGGGCGGAGGGAGGAGGCGGCCCGCAGAGGGAAGACAAAGAAAGGGGTGCGGCGAGTGGCGGCGCCCAGGGAGCAGTGACCTCAGCTGGAGAAGCATCTGCTCGGCGTCAGAGGGCGCGGCGCTCCGCCACAGCCCCCTCCCCTGCGCCCCGTCGTCCGCTCTCCGGCGGCTGCGGTGGGACTGTGGGGCCTCCCTGACGGCCTGGGTGCCTCCTTGGCATAGCTTGGCGCTCGGGTCCCCGCGGGCACCGCCGCTGCCCACAGCCTGCGCCGGCCCGCCTGCCCGGGTGAGTAACGTGCGCCTCTGCCCCCCCAGACGCCCGGCCTCTGCTCCCCCAGACCTGCCGCACCCCGGAGGGGCCGCCCAACTTGGCACCGCGAGTCGGGAAAGGAGCCGCGAGGTGTGTGCAGGGGGCGCTGTTCTCGGCAGTCGAGCCCAGACTCAGCCTGCGGGCCCCGGGGGCGCGGGCGCTCGGGCCTGCGGGGCGCTGACGCCTGCGCTTCACGGGGCGCGGGTGGCCGAGCCGCGGGGCCACAGGCCGATATCCGACCGTGCCCGCTCTCGCCGGTAGGGCATGGATCGCCGGGCGCTCTGGGCTCTCCTCCTGGCCGCGCTGGGCTCCGCGGCCGGCCGGCGGCTGGGGGGAGAGTCGGTCTGCACCGCCCGGACCCTGGCCAAGTACCGCCTCACCTTCACGGGCAAGTGGAGCCAGGCGGCCTTCCCCAAGCAGTACCCGCTGTTCCGCCCGCCAGCCCAGTGGTCCTCCCTGCTGGGTAAGTACCGGGAGGGGGCGGGCCCGGAGGGCGCCGGGCACGCGCGCGGCTCCACTTTCCTCGCGCCCCCCCCCCCGCGCGGGGCTCCGGGCTGGCGGGGCGGCTCACGGCGCGGGGCGCAGGGGCCGCGCACAGCTCCGACTACAGCCTGTGGCGCGAGGGCGAGTACGCCAGCAACGGGCTGCGGGAGTTCGCGGAGAGCGGCGAGGCCTGGGCGCTGATGAAGGAGATGGAGGCGGCCGAGGAGAAGCTGCAGAGCGTGCGCGGGGTGTTCGCGGCGCCCGCCGTGCCCAGCGGCACCGGGCAGACATCGGTGGAGCTGGAGGCCCACGCCCGACACTCGCTGGTGAGTGGGGCGCCCGGGGGGCGGGGGGGGGGCCGGGGCGGCCGCCTCGCTGAGCGCCCCGCCCCCAGGTGTCCTTCGTGGTCCGCATCGTGCCCAGCCCGGACTGGTTCGTGGGCGTGGACAGCCTGGACCTGTGCGAGGGGGACCGCTGGAAGGAGCGGGTCGCCCTGGACCTTTCCCCCCACGACGCGGGCACGGACAGCGGCTTCACCTTCTCCTCCCCCAATTTCGCCACCATCCCGCAGGACGCGGTGGCCGAGGTGACCTGGCGCGCTGCGAGCGCTCCTCAGAGCCCGCCTCGTCAGCCCCGCCCCCAGTTCCCCGGAGCGCGGATGGAGCTCATTCCCAGCCCCCAGATCCGGGGCCTGGGGACTGAGGCCCTGTGGCACCGCGGCCTGAGCCTGACCCGAGAGCAGAGGGCGCGGCGCCCGGGCGGGGGAAGGGGTCCGGGTGCGTCTGCTGGGGGGGGCGGCGGGACACCCCGCACCAGCCCCAGGCCCAACGCCCGTCCTCTCTGCAGATCACGTCCTCCTCCCCCAGCCACCCCGCGAACTCCTTCTACTACCCGCGGCTCAAGTCCCTGCCCCCCATCGCCAGAGCGACCCTGGTGCGAGTGGGGCAGAGCCCCGGGGCCTTTGTCCCTTCGGCCCCCGACCTCGGGGGCGGGGGAAACGAGATCCTGGACAGCCCCTCAGGTGAGCCCCGCCCGGCTGCGAATGCGGACGCGCCCTGCATGTGACTCCCGCACCAGGCCCTCGGGCCGGGGCGCAGGGAAGCCCCCAGCTGGCTCGCCTCCCCGGAACACGAGGGCCGTGTGGCAGAGAAGCGGGCGGGAGCGGGGGCGGTGCAGTGGACCGGCCAGCAGCGGCCCCTGGAGGCCACACCCTGCGCTCCAGCGAGCCCCAAAGCAGACGAGCCGGGTTGGGCCCGAGGTCCCCTCGCCACGAGGCGCAGGGCTGGGCCTGGAGCCCAATTCTAGGCCCCCCTAAGGCTGCCCGGAGTAGGGGAGAGGTCGCTGGCGCTCAGGGGGCCCTCGAGGCACCTCCACTCCAAGTCCCCACGGGCTTCCCGAAGGGTCTGGGGTGCGGGCCGGCGGGCGGCGCAGGCGGGGCGGGGCTGCCCCGAAGCCGGAGCCCAGACTCGAGCCGCGCGGACCTGCGGCAGCAACGCGGCCTCAAGCCGTCCCGGGGGTTTCCGGGCGCGCGCCCCCGCGGGCCCCGCCGAACCCTGCGGACCAGGGCGCGGCTGCCCCTGCTGCCGGCGCCCGCGCGCTCACTGCCTCCTGTCCCAGTTCCAGAGACGCCGCTGGACTGCGAGGTGTCGCTGTGGTCGCCCTGGGGGCTGTGCGTGGGGCCCTGCGGGAAGCTGGGAGCCAAAAGCCGGACGCGGTACGTCCGCGTGCAGCCAGCCAACCGCGGCGCGCCCTGCCCCGAGCTCCGGGAGGCGGCTGAGTGCGTCCCCGACAATTGCGTCTGACAGCGCCACGAGCGGTCTCCTCCTGCCCCCGTGAGGCCCGCCGCCCCTGCCCCCCGCAGCTTCCCCCTCGCAGCGCGCCCACCTTGTTCCCGGAGGGCCGGCAGAGGCGCCCCCCGCCTCTGTATTTATTACACCGCGGGCAGCCCCGGGGGCCCCACACCCGCCCAGCGCCCCGCAGGAGCCCCCCAAAGGGCAGGCCGGGCACCTGCTGGGGCGCCTCTGAGCTGAATAAAGACGGTCTGCGGTGCCGCTGCCTCCTCGTGCGCTCCGCGGGCAGAGCCCTGGACACAGGCCGCTGCCCCCGCACCTGTGGCCCTCCGCTGCTGCCCAGGGGAAGGGCGGCACCAACCCCGGCCCGCTGCAGCCAGAGGAGGGTGCGCGGTGGGTGGTGGGGACTCAGGCCGGGGCCGGGGGAGAAGGCCACGCTGTAGAGCGCTGGGACTGCCGGGACACCCCCGCCAAAGAGAGGCTGCGAGCTGGGGGCCCCCCTAGAGGTGGGGGCCGAGGCCTGGCAGGAGCAGGACGCCCAGCACAGCATGGGGGCTCCTGGGTCCCCTGGGGGGGGCAGCGGCTTGACCAGACGCTGAGGGAGGTCTGGCGGGTCCCCACAGTGGCTGACTGGCCACAGGCAGCAGGGCCAGCCCAGCGCCCAGGCTGTGCCGCCCTAAAAGGGCCGGGGCAGGGGCCAGGACCCCAGGGTCACCCCCCAGGGCCCTGTGGTCTCTGCAGCCCTCTCGTCTGCTGGCCAGAGGAGGGGCCCCAGGTCAGGCGAGGGGAGCCCACTGGGCCCCCGCTGGCCGCAGAGAGGACACCGGCGTCAAGCAGCTGCCGGCTGGCGGGGCGGTAGGGTCTGGAGCCCACAGGGCATGGGGGCGGCAGAAGCCGCCGGGGCCACGGGCGCTGAGGGGCCGCGTGCTCCGGGGCGGGGTGGCCGGTCAGTCGGGGCCTGGGAGACGCAGCAGAGGGCAGGGCCTCCTGGGGCTGCGCCTGCCCAGATGCCACTGAAGCCACGGACAAGGACCAGCAGGTGGACTCGCCTTGACGCCTGCCCGGGCCTGCGCGGGCCAGCCCAGACGCGGCCCCTTCTGCAACAGGCACGGAGAACTGGCACTTCCTCCTCCCGTCTCCAAAAATAGGAAAAAGTGAGCCGGGGCTGGGCAAAGGGGGACTGGGGGGAAAACTGGGCTGCTGAGAGGGCCAGCAGAGTGCCAGGGCAGCACCGCGCCCGCAGGGGCCAGCTGCAGGCGGTCAGGGCCCCTGGGGGAGCAAGGCCCGCGGGCAGCGCGTCCCCCGGGGCAGCCCAGACAGCTCCCCGCAGGGCTTTCCCGGCCCCACCGGCCCAGATGGGGCGGCGAGCAGCACAGAGCGCCCGGAGCCAGAGGCCAGTCTGCGGCAGGGAAGCCGCAGGAGAGCCCGGCAGGGTGGACACCGGCCTCACGGGCTGCAGAGTGGCAGGGATGTCCAGCTGGTGGGAGACAGGGCAGTTCAGAAAGGCAGCGCCGTGGCGTGGTGTGGCCTGGCCAGCGGGGCCAAGAGCCAGGCTGAGCTCGTCAGCAGGACACAGGGCCCGTTGACCAGAGGATGAGCCGGACGTCACCAGCACGCGGAACAGACAGACGCGGGGGACGAAACGAGACCTTCCAGAGCGCCTCACGCCGGCACTCAGGACGCAATGGGGAAAGGAGACGGAGCCCCCAGGAGCGAGGACTGCAGGATTTACGGGGCTGCTCAGAATGGAGCTGAATGCAAAACACGGCCCCAGCAGGCAGGGGACAGCGCAGAGGCAGGTGCCTGCATGGGCCGAGGTGGGCAGTGCCAAGGGCTGGGCGACTGAGCAGCTCACCGCCGGGTGGTCAGCGCGGCCTTCCAAGACGCCAGCAAGAGACGGACACTCAGACTTTAAAAGGCGTGAGGAGCCGCGCCGAGGGAGTGTGCAGTTCGGGGCCAGAGGACCACCTGGGTGGCCTGCGAGGCCTCGCCCAGGCCGGGCCTCAGGCACGAGCGCAAACTCCCAAAAGCCGGAGAAGGCGACGACATTTGGGAATCTGAAGCTGAGCGGTGGGGTGACAACGCGCCAGGCGGGGAGGCAGAGCCGGCGGCAAAGGGGCCGCTCAGGCCAGGCACGTCGTCAGTCTGGTGTCTCAGTGCGTCTTTGGGAAGCCCAGGCAGGCAGTCGGCAGCGCCGGTCGAACGCGCCCGCCCGGCCCTGCAGGTGCCCTCGATGTGGGCACAGCTGCGCCCGCAGGGCCCGGCACCGCCCCTCAAGGCTCCCGGGCTGGCTGGACGTCCCCGGGCTTTAGACTCCGCCAGTGAGGCCTCTGGGACTGGAGTTCTCTTCCTGAGAGTAGTTTCTAAGTACACACACAGTTTCCGACTAGACAGACAGCTATGCAGCTTTCTAGTTTCCCTTGTGAAAGTTTCAGTGAAATGTGCTTTGACAAATCACCGAGTTTGACATGACAGAATGTCAAGTTCATCTAAGTTGTTGGATGTATTGATTGGCATAACTCATGAACATATTCTTTTGATCCTTTCAGTTTTTGTAGGATATATACACATTCATTCTATACTGGTAATTTGTGATTTTGTCCTTTATCATTCCAGCTAAGGATTTATTAATTTTATGGATTTTTTCAAAGTATCCACTGATTCTTTGGTTTGAGTAACTTTTCTTCAGTGCTTGTTCTTTTGTTTCATTGATTTTTATTCTTTAGTTTTACTGTACTACTTCCTTCCATCTTCTTACGTTGGGTTTGCTTTTTCTAGTTTTAAATTGAAAACCTAAGTCATGAATTTTAAATTTTTCCTCTTTGTTTCAAGTTCTAACATTTCCTTTGAGAACTGCTTTAGCTACATGCCAGGAAAATAAGAGTTTCATTGTAATTTAGTTAAAAATATTTCCAATATTTCCTGTGACTTTTTCCACCCATTCTTTTTTTTTTTAAGATTTATTTATTTATGCATACAAGCTGGGTGCAGGCCAGAGGTTTGGGACGGCGAGAGGGCTCCCCAGAGACAGAGTGGGGAGCAGGACAGGCAGACTGACCGAAATACACTGCTGAGGGGAGCAGCAGGGAGACAAGAGAGGTCTGCCACACCATGTGGGTCAGCTCATTTTTTAAATCTAAAAGCAACAAACCACAACAGTATCTCCTAACTCTGAAAAGGCTTAGAAGCCTGACACCCCAGGAGAAACAACGCTCTTATGTTAAAGACGCTCCCTCACAGGAGCCAGTGGCGAGAGAAGGAGGGAGAGCAGGGCCCGGGCCCGCGCCCCTGGACAGCAGCAGTGCCGCAGGACCGGCCTCACCCGCCCAGCTGGAACCGTGGAGTCTGCTGAAGGCTCACAGCTTCAAGGGCGGCCTTGGACAGAAACCTGACTTTGGTCAGTGTAACGAGGGTTGGTCAACCTCAGCTGTTGGCACAGCAGCAGCTCCCCCCGCAATGTGC
This sequence comes from Scalopus aquaticus, assembly GCA_004024925.1. NCBI lineage: Eukaryota > Metazoa > Chordata > Mammalia > Eulipotyphla > Talpidae > Scalopus > Scalopus aquaticus. Next base: position 14,748 of record PVIJ01009303.1, read on the forward strand.
ACACACCCTGGGGCCACCGCACACAACTTGTGGGAGCCAGGGTGGACAAAGACGAGCCTGTGCTCAAAAATGGGGGTCTGTGCTCTGCTCACTGACCGCTGTCCCTGGCCACGGGGCAGCGACAGAAAGGAAGCCAGCCGTTGCTGTCACTCCCCTTTCAGTGCCAACCTTAGGGTACTTTAAGCAATGAAGCTCTTTTTCTTCCCCCTCTTAATTTTCTTCTCTCCCGAGCCCCCATCTGGGAACAAGGCATTAAAGAATGAGACATTCCAGGACAGCTGCGTCCACAGGGAAACGTGGGGCGTGACTGCGTGCTCAGGGAAGGGCAGGAGAAGACCTAGGAGACCTTAAGTTTACGCCCCAGGCTGGTCTTCCACACAAGACAACCTGCAACAACTAAAAAATACATTATAAATAACAAAACTGAAAGCCCTGGGGGAGGGGGAGAAACTGATGTCCACGGTCACTACATTGCTAGATTCTAACATCCAGCGTCCAACAGAAAAATCCTAAGGCATGAAAATAAGCATGAGAGGGTGAGCCCTCGAGGAGAAAAAGAAAAGAAAATGTCCCTGAAAACATAACAGCAGGTTTACTAGACAAAGATTTTAAAACAAATGTCTTAAAGGTGCCTAAAGGAACTAAGGTAAAATCTGAAAGTTTAAAAGTGGGAGCAAAATGAAAGTATCAATAAAGAGATAGGAAACCTACAAAGAACCATACAATAAATTCTGGAACTGAAAAGAACAATAACTAAAATTAAAAATTCACTACAGAGGGCCTCCCTGGGGGCACAGGGGTCAGTCTCAGCACTGTGAGTCTCTCGCAGCCGCTGCAGCGCGAGTTCGATCCCCAGCCAGGGAGCTTCCCACAGGGCACAGCAGACCCCTCCTGCCTCGCCCGCTGCTCCCCTCAGCAGTGGGCTTCAGTGGATCTGCCTGTTCTGCTCCCCACTCTGCCTCTGGAGAGTCCTCTCACATACACACACACACCCCACCTCTGGCCTGTACCCCAGTGCTTGCATGCATCAATAAAAATAAATAAATCTTAAAGTAAAATAAAGGAAAACTATAAAAATTAGCATTATAACAATGGTTTATAACTGTACTTTTTGTTTTCTACATGATTTAGGACACTAATACTCTAAAATATTAGTTTAAAAGCGAATTACTGATTTGCGAAAGCAAAGCGAACTTTGATTTGCAACTTCAAGTCTTGATTTCTACATAATAGAAGATACTAATTTAATAATAAAATAATTATTATTTTATGCCTGGGGGACAAAAAGTTTTATGTCATCAAAAACTAAAAGGGATAGAGCTGTAAAAGGACAGTTTTTATATGTTATTGCAGTGAAACTGGCATAATTTCAAATTAAAGTGCTATAGTATTAGGATGTTAAATGTAATCCCCATGGTAGTCACAAAGAAAATAGCTATAGAATATACACAAAAGGAAATGAAAACGATTTAAAATATTTCACTGCAAAAAAAATACCAACTAAATACAAAAGACATGAATCTAGGAAATTCAGAACAAAATAGCTAGAAGACACATGGAAATCAAATTGCACAACGATGTAATTTGTCAGTAATTACTTAAAACGTAAATGTATTAAACTCTCCAATCAAAAGACACAGATCGGCAGAATGGACAAACACATATGATCCAATTATATGATGCCTACAAAAGTCCCACATGAAACCCAAAGATACAAATTAAACATGAAGGTCTAGAAGGGGACATTCCAGACGGTAACTAGAACAGAGCAGGTGTGCCAATCCTGACTTAAACAAGCCAGGCTAATAAAAAACAGTTACAAGAGACAAAGAAGGACATTATATGCTAACAAAAGGACTACTACAAGCAGAAGATCTATCAAAATATTTGCAACAAAAACTGACAGAATCAAAGAGGAAAATACTGTTCAACAGTAAGAGTTGGAGACTTCAATACCCCCTCACAGTAATGAGTACAACCACCAGACAGCATGATCAAGAGAACAGGACTTAAACAACATGTCAACCCGATCTAACAGTCACAAGTGTCACATCTATCTGATGTTACCACACACTTTCAAGTTACCTGGACATTTTTCAGGACAGACCATATGTTAGGACATGAGTTAAGTCTCAACAGATTTTAAAAGATAGATATTATACAAAATACCTTCAATCACAATGAGACAACATGAGAAATCAGTAACATTGGAAAATTCACAAAATTAAGGAAATTAAACAGTTTCTAAAGGATAACATCTAAGAATAAGTCACAAGGGGAATCAGAAGCTACTTAGAGATGAAAGAAAGTGAAAATATACATCAAATTTTTTGATATGCAGCAAAAGTCAGGTGGGGAGGGGCAGGTGGAATTCATAACTAAACACATTGAAAGATACAAGAAGTGGCAAATAAACCACCTAACTTTACAACTTAAGGAACTAGAAAAACAAAAACTACACATAAAACTAGCAGAAAGAAGGAGCCATTAAGATTCAAGATAAATGAAAAAAGTACAGGAAAAACAAAAGAGAAACCGAAAATTAGTTTGAACTAAAAGTTGGTTCTTTGAAAAAATGAACAAACTTGACAAACCTTTAGTAGAAGACCTGATCAAGGAGAAAAGACTCAAGTCACTAAAATCACAAATGAAAAAGAGACGTTAAGAACATTTTACAGAAATAAAAAGGATTATAAAAGTATGCTATGAAAAACTGCACCAAAAAACTGGACAACCTAGATGAAACAGTAAATCCCCAGGAACACAAAACCTACGTGTAAGAAGAAACCACGAGGACACAGAAAACCCGAAGAAAACCCGAAGAGGCCGACAGCCGGTGAGGAGACCGAGTGACCAAAACCTCAACGAGAAGCTGGGACCGGACGGCTTTGCTGGTGACTGTATCAGACATCTAACACAGAGCTGGTACTTATCCTCAGAGTCTCCCCCAAAACTGAAAAGGAAACACTTTCTGGCTCATTCGACCAGGGCAGCATTCTCTGGCAGTGGAGATAAAGACATCCGAACCGAAGAGGACCACAAAGCGCCGCCTCCCAGGAACGCGATGCACAGCCCGCACCAGCACTGTCCAGCAGCACTCGCCGCGCTCCGGAAGGGTCCGCGCCGGCCCAGCGGAGTGCGCGACCACTCGGCACAGGAAAACCGACCCACCTCTCACACAGACCAGGGGAAAGACGGGCCGATGCCTCAGTCGACCCAGGGAAAGCCTTTGCCAAAATTCAAATTGAAGCAGAAAAGGAATTTGACAAGACTTCATGATTTAAAGCATTTAAAACATTGGGAGCAGAAGGAAAACCATCTCCACATAGCAAAGTCGCCAATGAGCGCCCCAGGGGAGGTCACACTCGCCGGCAAGGGGGCCGAGGGCGCGCACACGAGGGGAGGATCCCAGCACGCGCCAGCCAGGGCGCGCAGGCAGGAAGAGGCCGGGTCCACGGTGGGAAGCAAGTGACACCGTGTGTTTGCAGGTTTGCAGGCTGCAGATCTTAAACGTGCAAAATCCTAGATTCTGACCAATAGGTCAGAAAAAACGAATTCAGAAAAGTAGCAGGAGATGAGAATCATCCGCGTGGGTACACACCCACAGTGAGCAGTCTGAAAAGGAAGTGACTGGTGTCAAAAACAAAGTCTAGGAGATAACCGAGGAGGTGAAAGACGCCGCAGCGGCCGCACCCCGAGGCCGGGCAGCGAGCACACAGCGCGGCGCCTCCCACGCGGGGCCTCCGCGACTGCCAAGATGGGGAGCACGTCCCCGCCAGACCCCTCACGGGAGTGCCACAAATGGACCAACTCTCCCTGAACGCGCGGGGGTGCCGCGGGGGTCCCGTGTTGGTTACAGGAAACCAGACTGGGCTCCCCGAGTCTCCCTTCCCCAACGCGCACAGCGGGGGCCCCCACCCCGCCCGGCAGAGGGCGCCACGCGCAGGCCTCGGTCAGGCGCCACTGGGCCCCGCGCCCGTCCTTCATCCCCCCACACTGCAGAGTGGACACTGCCAGCGCCCACGCGGGCGGGGACAGAGCGGGGCCGGGCTGGCCTTTGGGTCCAGCCGCCCAGGAACTGGGAGGCGCGAGCCGGAGCGGCGCGTGGGGGGCCGTGGGGGGAGGAAGCGCACAAGCCTGGGCGGCCTCCAGGGTGGGGTGAGGGGGGCACCCCCACTCGGGCCTTGCGGTCCATGGGTCTCTGCGGGAAAAAGACAGGCGCGCAGGGGAGATTCGGGGTGCCAGGGAAGGAGCAGCGGCTCAGGGGGTGAGGCCTCAGAGCTCTCAGCGCTCCCCTCGCCCAAGACCACGTCCCCTCCGGCCTCCCCGGCACCCCTTCCCCCCTCCTCCAGGGCTCTCACTGCCCCTGGCCTCCTGGCTCAGCCCCAAGTGCAAACAGGCAGGAAGGGCCCAGAGCTGTGGGGCCCCGCAGGGCCTGACCTGGCCCAGGCCGCGCCCCACCCTCCGCTCGGCGGCCCCTCCCCCGGCCGGGCCAGGTGGGGCGCAGGTGCCGCTTCCCACGGGCGCGCGGAGACCCTGAGACACCGCGGCGGCAGCATGCGCACGGCGGCCGTGCTCCTGAGCTGGGGCATCGCGCTCTCGGCCGCCTTCTACTTCCACGCGGGGGAGCGCGAGGAGAAGTGCCTCATCGAGGACGTCCCCAGCGACACGCTGGTCACAGGTGGGAGCCCCGCACCTCCCAGGCGGGCCGGGGGCGTCCAGCGTGAGGGGCGGGGGCGCCGAGCAGAGGAGCCGGGTCGGCCGCGGCCTTCCGGCCAGTCCAGCTCCACGGGGCTCGGGCGGGGGGCGGCGGAGACCCAGGCTGCGCCCCACAGCTGGGGCGGGGCGCAGGCCTGAGCGTCCCACGGGGCTCCCCGTTGCCCGCCCCGCCTGGGAAGCGCAGGTGCTGTCAGCACTGGAAAGACGCCGGGGGCGGCCACACCCTGCGAGCACAAAGGGCCCTGCCCCTCCGCCCGACCTGGGCGCAAAGGAGCGGGCAGGACCCCCTCGCGGCCCTTGCCCCGCCTCCCGCCAGGGCCGGACCCGGCAGCACCGGAGGGGGACGCGCAGGAGGATGAGCGGGAAGGGCCGCCGGGCGGGCAGGAGGACCAGTGGGGCTGGGGTGCCGGCGCCGGGCCGCGGCCCAGCTCTGCCCCTCACGCCGGGCCTGGCGAGCCCCAGCCCGTCCCTGCTGGCAAAGCTGGGGCCAGGGCAGCGGTGGCCTTGGGTGCGGGGGGTGGGGAGCTGGGGGGCCTGCCAGCCCCGCCTCAGCCCTGACCCGCAGCTGGGCCTTTCCCAGGGGCCTGAGGTGTCCGGCCTGCGGGGGGCGGGGTCAGCAGCGGCCACCAGCTGGGTGGACTTGCCCGACGCGTTCTCAGCAGGGGCGATGACCTGACCCCAGGGGCCTCGGAGGCAGGCCAGAGGGGCAGAGGCCAGCCTCTCCTCGCACCGCCAGCAGACGCCGCCCCCGCTCCTGCGCAGCCCCCGGTGCAGGCCAGGCCGGGCTTCTGCTTCCAAGGAGACGCCGGGCTCGAGTGCCGGCGGGCAGCACGCCGCAAACAGGGCAGGAGGGGACGGCCAAGGAGCGCGCCAGCGAGGGCCGGCGGGGCCGCGGGAAGCGCCCTGCGGGCGGCCAGACGCCGAGCAAAGAAGTCGCTAGTCGGAGACCCACGAGCGCCAACGCGGGTGGGGGAAGCTTGGGCACAGCGCGGCTGGCAGCCCCGCCCCCTGGCGGCCAGCGGCAGGGGCGCTGCCCGCGGCCCTGCCCCGCCGGACCTTCGGCCCCATCACGCCTCTCCTCCGCCACCTGCTGGCGGCCCGGGGCACGGCAGCCGCCCGCCCGGAGCCGATGGGCTCTGCCCTCGGGAGCCGGGCCTGGACTTGCGGCCACCCCAGCTCTGCGGTGGGCAGCGTGCGTCTTCCGGCGCGCCCGCTGGGCCCGGGCGCCCCTGTGGGCGGCACGCAGGCGCTGGAGCCTCCCGCCCCGCGGTCAGGGCCAGCGGCTCACGACCGTTCCCTGGTCCGTCTTTTCCTCCCGGTCCCGCTTCCTGCCTGCCCGTGGCCCGGTCCGTGGTGTCTGTCCCACTTCCCCTGCGGCGCCCCGCGCCCGCCGCTGCTCCAGGGCGCCGCCTGCCGGGGAACGGCTCTCAGGCGCGCCAAGAGCCGCGGACATGGGTCCTGCTCTTCGCGTTCGACTTTCAAACGTCTTAGAGCTGTCGAGCAGCTTCAAACATGGGGCGACCGCGCCCCTGCTCCCCCGCGCCGCAGCCTGCTCTCGGCCTCTGTCCGGGGACCCCGCCAGCAGGGACTTTCAGGTGGTTCTGGGGGGAGCTTCTCTGCTCTCAGAGCACCTGGCCCACCCGAAGGGGGCTCGGGGCGGGTCTGGACCCCCGCTGGACAGCTCTGTTCCCGCAGCGCTGGAAACAGCCCCCATCTCTGGCCCCTCCCCGCCGCCGGGAAGCGCCGTCTCTGGGCGTCAGGCGTGTCCTTCAGCGGCGAGAAGCCGCCGTGGCCGCATGTCCACGATGGACTCGGGCGCCGTCTTTGGGGCTCACCGGCTTCCTGAGTCTGTGGCTGGGAAGCCCCGGGCCACCCCTGCCCAGGTCGCCGCAGGCCTCGGAGCCCCCGCCCCCGCCCGGAGGTCGCGTTCGCGCAGACTGCAGGGCCCCTCCGCGCCCGCGGGAACACACGCGCAGGGAGCCCGCGGACGCCCTCCCCGGGGCGCAGCACACTGAGCAGGCGCAGGTGGCGTCCGCTCTCAGCGCCTCGCCCCAGGCGTGGCCCGGCGGCTGGGCCCGGCTCACCCCGCGCCTCCGCAGGGTCAGCAGGAGCGGCGGGGCCTGGGCCCAGCACCACGCACGGCGTGGGGAGCCCCGCACTGCCCGACCTCCGTCACCCTCAAGCCGCAGCCAGAGACCGGCCGGCGGGCGGGCAGGGGCCTTTGCAGCCGCCCTCGCGCGGAGCTGGCCAACGCCGCACAGGCGCCGCAGCACCGCTCTCTGCAGGGGCTTTCAGGACGCAGCAGTGGGACGTGGCCCGACACGACTTCCTCGAGTCTGCCCCCGGCCTGGGGATGTTCGTGACCGTCAGGACCTACGACGACGAGGTGAGCGGCTCCTCCGCGCTTGGTCACCGAGGCCCCCGTGTGCCGAAAATCCTGCGCCCGCACCCACACGCTGGCCCCTCTGCGTGGGCGCCCCGCCCCTACTGCTCTGGGGGTCCTGGGCCCAGCCCAGCCAGTGTCCTCGGGGGCCACGACGCCCCACAGCCAGTGCCCCGCCCCACGGCGACAGCGCCCACGTTGCCAACCCGCGACCCAGGGCCTTCGCGCGGTCGCTGTTCTCTGGGGCAGACCCACAGGCTGGGCCCGAGGAACACGTGTTCACTCAGCGGCCGGGTCCCCTAGGGGCTCTCCGTCCTGCACGTGGGCCACTGACCTGTCCTCTCCTTTGAACACCTCTCCCAAAGCAGGCTGGTCGGGGACAAACCTGCCTTAGGAAACTTCCATTTCTTCTCCTCTACCGGAGAACCCACGGCCAGGCCGGTTCTCACCTGCCGCGGCCCCCTCCGCCTCGGGGGTCGGGTGCGACGCCGCTAACGTTCCGCAGTCTCCGCAGCCACGGTTTGGTTCCTCTGGTGCCGTCGGGACTTTTCTCTTTGACTTTCTGCAGTTTTCGCGCCGTGCGACGGTGCAGCTGGGGTTGTGCGCGTCCACCCTGCCGGGGACCCGGGTCCAGGCTCTGCAGCCTGCGGCTGCCCGACGCCACGCGGGGCCTGCTGCCGCTGCGCCCTGCCTTCAACAGCGGCCCCGAATCCCTGGCGCGTCTGTTCCACGCCCTTTGCTGCTCCTCAGTTTGAGGACGTCCCTGTGCGCAACCGCAGGCTCACAGCGCCCTCGGCCTGCCGGCTGCAGCCCCTCGCCAGCTCCTGGCCTCCGAGCCCACAGCGCTCTGCCGCTGCCCTGCTCTTCCCCGCGTGCCGCCCTCCCCGAGGGCCGCCGTGTCACCCCGAGCTCCCGACAGCCCCAGCGTCCCGCCGCATCCAACCTGACCTGGGCACCTGCGGTCCCCTCAGACTGTACCTGTGCCTTTCGGTGTGCTGGTCGAGGCTGCTGAGGCCTGGGCAGGGTGCATCGGAGGAACCCAGTGCCGGTTCGCGCCAGGCTTCTGCCCTTGTAAGATGTGCCTCTTTCTATTTGCTTATTTGCCTCTGCAGCCCAGGGGACAGTTTGCCCTAGAGCCTCAATTCTCTGACGGAAGTAAGAACTGACCTCCTTGTCGTTCAGCTTTTTGCTTTCTGTCAGGGCAGCGACTTCCACGCTCCCTCTATGCCAGGCTCAAGTGCTTCTGCAACACCGACGACACAAACTAAACAGGTCATCGAGGGTCCCCGCAGCAGGAGCACCTCACGGCCCGCATGTGTCCTGCAGCATCTCCGTCTGGGCCACAGGAACACACGTGCGCATGGGGCATTTATGAGTCCCTGTCCTCTGCGCATGGCCCCCCGCGGACACAGGGCACTGGGGCGCGGACACGGTGCGATGTTCTCTTACAGCCACAGGATGCGCCTTTACTTGGCTTTGCTGGGTTTAAAAAAGTATTAAAGTTATCTCAAAATCTTTTGCTGTTACAAACAGCATCGCACAAAACACCCTCCCCATGTCACTACTTGCCAGTGTGCACAGTGGGATACATGGCGGGCAGAAGAGCTGGGCAACGGTGCCAGGCGTGTTAGTGCCAAGCTACTCTCCAAAGTGGCGGCTCCCCTTACACTCCCGAACCGTGTGAGGAGCAGGTATTTCCAAATCTTCGATAACAAGCAAGAGATACGTACTATGGTTTGTGTTCGATCACTAGGAAAGGCAAACGGTTTTCATATTTAGTGGCAATTTAACCTCTTCTTGTGGAGTTGCACCTGGGGGAGATTTACTTTCAGGACCGGAAGGGAGAGAACAGTAAGGCTGTGCAAACCCTCCGTCCTAGGTGCTACTGTCGAAGCTGTACGGCTCCCAGGGAACATTCTACTTCACATCCCACTCACCTGGAGAGCACATCATCTGCTTGGAATCTAACTCCACGAGGCTGGTGTCCTTTGGCGGCAGCAAGCTGGTGAGTGTTGGCCTCGGGTCCTCGGGGGGGCACGGGCGGCTCTACGTGGCCATGGCATGGGCATGCAGGACCCACACTCAGACTGGCGGAGGCCCACTGAAGTTCTGCGCCTGGGCCTGGCACAGCAGCCAAAGACCGAGTTGGGGAGTCTGGAAGAGGTTCAAAGGTGAGTAGTGAAGCGGATGAAAGAGCTGGAGAAATACGGCTGAAAGAGCTGTGGGGAGGCTGAAAGAGCCGTGGCTATTCAGGCTTGAACACAAGAGAAGGCTGGCGGAAATGGAGCCCAGCACACAGAGGCTTACACAGTGGGGTGGCCGGTAGCGTTCTACATGTGCTAGAAACAGAGAATTTTGCACTTTAGCATCAAAATTTAGTTATATGTGAAGAAATTTTCCTGCGAGTGATGAAATTCTCTCAGCAGCAAAGGGAGTTGCTGAGCGAACTGCGGCTCAGGAGGGCCCCACCAGGCTGATTACACTGGTCAACCAATTTTTACAAAAGTCATACCACTGAAATAAAATTAGTCATTTCTTATCAACTTGTATGTGCTCAACATGAATGTGACAGTGAAATTCTAATTTTGGCTCTAGTTTTTTTGTAATCTGCAATAAATGGATGTTCACATCACGAAATGCATGCCAGTAGTAATAGGCCTTCGGTTAACACCTGTAAAAAATCAAGTCATAGACTACTTCTTAGATTTCTTCGCTTGTCTCTTGTATAGCTGTTCAGGAGCATCTCTAGGGAGTGTCCAGCAGTAATCAGCCAGCATTGTAGTGGACCATTTTCCCTGGTATCTTTGTTCCATGGATGCGATATGTTGACAAAAACGTTTGCCATGTTCATCACTAACCATACCAGTTTTCAGGGAAGAAATCCAGATGGGAATGAAGGACGTGGATCTTTAGAGACATATTGCAGCCAAGTTTCTGATACTGCATCAGCATGTCTTCTGCTAGTTCCTTGTAGTTTTCCACCCTAACATTCCCAAGAAAGTTTTTAGACATTCGGCAAAAAGCATTCCATGCTTGTTTAGCATCACCCTGCAGCAAGTTGTTGAACCAGTCATCTCAATGCAGACGGAATGTTTGGGTAGACTATTCTCGACTTCTTTGGCTTCATTATTTCACCAGAAAAAGGAGGAGCCAAGCAGAAGTAACAGTCTTTTATGTGGTTGCTTGGCTCTCTCCACACCATGGGGACTGCAAATGACATTTGATGGTTTTTTGCCACTGAACCACTGTGAAAGCTGTGTTGTCCATGTAGCACAGCATATATGCGGGGCCCAAGGCTTATCTTGGTCACCAACCTTACATCCAAAGTAAAGATGCTAAGCCTTCTTCACTTGAGAAGTGATCCTTTTCTTCTGGTTGGCAAATGTCACTTCCCCACAAATAGAGCAGAAATTGTCCACGCTATTAACACACTTTCGAGGCATGATTGTTCTGTATGGTGCCTAAATGGATAAAATAGTAACAGTTCTATGGAACAGTAGCTTAAACTGTCTCACACCAAGTCTGAAATATTTTCAGTGCTCAATCTTTCTGACAGGGCTTTCTAGAGTGCAGTGCTGACGTCAGCTTACTTCGGCAGCCGCCTGGCAGTAGTACTGCATTGCATCAGAAAATGATGCAATCAACTCTGGATGATGTGTGCATGATGGTGTTATGCAATTCTATGCAATATGACGTCATTCTAGGCTGATTTAGGATGTTGTTGCAGTCCGGGATAGATTCACACGGTGAAACATATAAAATGAATTCTGTGAAATATCTTCAAAACGAGAGCTAATAAAAAATTTTCAGGGCTATATGCATGTTCAGCACACCACGACACTACAGATTAGCGCCTTTTAAAGTCAGTAATGATGTCACTGTTGACCAGTGTTATCAGAGAAGCCCCCTGACAGAGGCCCAGGCGAAAGGCGGGGGTCTGGGGGGGTGAAAGGGAAAGGAAATGGCGCTGTCTTAAAAGCATCTCTCTCCCCTTTCACTGTTTGTGCAGCGGATCCACTTAGATATTCGAGTCGGAGAACACGACCTGGATGCGGCCATCGCTCAAGCAAAGGACAAAGTCAACGAAGTCAGCTTCAAGCTCGAACATCTAACTGAGCAAATTGAGCAAATAATCAAAGAACAGAACTATCAAAGGGTCAGTTCGCCCGTCCGGCTCATTTTCTCTCTTCCTGCCAGTAACAAAACTCCAGACGCAGCCCCGAGGGCCCAGCGCGGGGCGGTTTGGGTCTCTCCGAGCTAGGGGCCGCCTCCAGGGAGGCCCGAGCGACAGGCGAAGAGGTTCGCCGTCCAGACCCCCCACGCCCGCCCGTGTCCTCACCCAGGTCTGCCCTGCGGCCCCCGCCTTCCCGGGGGCTCGCGGACGTGGCCCCACCCTGCCCAGAGTTCCCGCCGCGCAGCGCAGCGACGCTCACGGCGAGCAAGGGTGCGGGCGGCCAGGCCGGGCCACAGGCCGCGCGGGAGCGCGAGCCGAGCTCTGCCCCAGGCCCCGCCTGCCCGGCCGGCCCGCGCCTCACGCCGCCCTCCCCGCAGGGCCGCGAGGAGCGCTTCCGGGCCACCAGCGAGAGCACCAACAGCGGCGTCCTGCGCTGGGCGCTCGCGCAGACCCTGCTCCTGCTGGCCGTCGGGGTCGTCCAGATGCAGCGCCTGCGCGGCTTCTTCATCGCCAAGAAGCTCGTCTAGGGCGGAGACGCCGCGCCCGGCCGGGGGCGCGCGAATAAACCAGAGCGCGGCCGCGCCATCTCGCACCGCGCCCCGTCACGCGCCGCGCCCCGTCACGCGCCGCGCCGGGGATGGGGGGGCGCGCGCCACGGTCAGGCCCTGCGCCGCTCCCAGGCCCGTGGGGGGAACGCGCACGCCACCGTGACGCACAGCGTCGCTCCAGGCCTGTGACGGGGTAACGCGCGCACACGGTCACGCACAGAGCCGCCCCTGGGCCCGTGGGGGGGAACGCGCACACCACCATGACGCACAGCGCCGTTCCGGGCCCCTGGGGAGAAAGCGCACGCCACCGTGACGCACAGCGCCGCTCCGGGCCTGTGAGGGAGCAATGCGCGCGCACACGGTCATGCACAGTGCCGCTCTGGGCCCGTGGGGGGAACGCGCACGCCACCGTGACGCACAGCGCCGCTCTGGGCCCGTGGGGGGAACGCGCACGCCACCGTGACGCACAGCGCCGCTCCGGGCCTGTGAGGGAATAACGCACGCGCCACGGTCCTGCGGGGGCACGCGACCTGCACTGGCGTCCGCAGGGCGCGCCGGCTGAGCTCATTCGTGCCAGGTTCCCGCCTCCTCCACGGCGCGGTGCCGCTGGGGGGAGCCTTGCGAGCGACTGCCCCTCCCGCAGGGGACGGCCCTTAGGCCCGCCAGTCTCACCTGAAGGCGGAGGGCGCCTGCGGCGTCGGGGCCTCCCGCTCCGCGGCGCCCGCCTTCCCGCCTCGGCGTTGCGCTGTGCGCAGGCGCGGGGGGTGGGCGTTGTGCGCAGGCGCGGAGCGACCCCGGCCGCGTGCCCGCCCCGTGGTGCGCGCCGGCTCCCGCGCCTGGGCTCCGATCCCGGCCGGCATGGCCAGCTGGGTGTTCTGCAATCGCTGCTTCCAGCCGCCGCACCGCGCGTCGTGCTTCAGCCTGACCAGCTGCGGCCACGTGTACTGCCACGTCTGCCTGGGCAAAGGTCAGGTGGGCGGGCCGCCCCGCGGAGGGGGGCAGGCTGGGGGAGGGGTCCCGCCCCGGGTCCTGCTCCCCGCGGAGGCCTGACCTGGGCCCTGTCGGGGGAGGAACAGGGGCGAGCCCAGACGGCAGCCTGCCCAGCCTCCGCGGCGGGGAGGCGGGAGCCGCAAGGGGCGGCAGCGGGCAGCGGGCCGGAGGTGGGCGAGCGCGGAGCGCAGACCTGGCCCCTTCAGGGCCGCGCGTCAGGCGTCTTCCCGACGACGGACTGTTGGCTGCGGAGCCCATGCAGCAGCAGGGGCGGACCCCGGCTCCTGGCCGCCGCGCGCTCCGAAGCCGGCTGCCAGCTTGGGAGGCTGCTCTCTCCGGGCCCCAGGGCGGCGCCCCCTCCACCCCGGGGCCCCTGGGAGAGTGCCCCCCGCCCACGCCCCCGGCGCTGTTCCTGGGGTTTGGCGAGGCCGCCGCTCCGTGTGTGGAGGCCGGCCGGAGCCCTGGGCGCTGTCCCCGCCGGCGCTGGGCGTGCTCGAGGGCCCTGCCCATCCTGCTTCTCAGATGCAGTCGGTGCAGGGACGGCCGTGGGGACCCGCCAGGGGGAGCAGCCTCTGGCCCTGTGCCCTGAGTCAGTCGCGGGGGGGGGGGGGACGACGACTCGTGGGTGGTGGGTGTGAGGACCCGGGTCCCCTGGAGGGCCGGCTGGACGTTGGCGAGGTGCTTCCAGGAGGGGGCGACGTCACCACGTGTCCGGAGGCCGAGCGCGCCCTGGTCCAGCTGGCCCGCCTGCTGTGGGGGGCCCCGGGCGCCGGTGCAGGGGTGTCGGCCCCTGGCGACCCCACGGCTCCCCTCCCCCACGGGGGTGCTGGCGCTGCAGGTCCCGGCACTGGCCCACCCCTGGCCTCCGGCTCTCAGCTGCTGTAGGCGGGGAGAGGTTCGGGGAGGGGCCGGCACAGAGGTCGGAGCCGGTGGGGGCCGATCGTCCAGATGAGGGAACTGGTGTGCGCGAGGGCTGGTGGCCCAGCGGCCCAGGCCACGCGGCGTCCGGCGGGCCGGGAGGGGTGGTGCAGGGCAGGCGCTGGGTCCAGCTACTGACCGGAGCCCCCTCACCGGCCCCGGAGGGCTCTTCACGCCCGGGGCCCCGGCAGCCTCGCTGGCTGGGGCCGGTCCCGGCTGCCGGGCGCCTGCCTCTGTGGAGGCGGGGAGGCGCGACCTGGACCGTGGCCGCCGCCCGCTTCAGGCCGCTCTCCCCGCAGGCGGGAAGGACGAGTGCGCCGTCTGCCGCGCCCCCTGCCGCACGGTCCCGCTCTCAAAGCACGTAAGTCGGCGCCCAGACCCCAGGGGTGCGGCTGCCGCTAAAGCTGCCCGCGGTGCGGAAGCATCTGGGGCGCCCCGTCTCCCGCATCCCGCCGGGCCCAGCGGATCCGCGTGCCGGTGCTTCCTGCCCCTTCCGCGGGCGCCCCCGCCTCCTGGTGCCCACGGCCTCGGCCTCTGGGGGAGCCGCATCGTCGGGCCACGCCCGGTGACAGAGCTCGCTGTCCCCGCAAGCCCAGGCCTCGGGCGGGAGCTCCAGCCGCGGGCGTCTGCTGCTGGCTACGGCAGAGCCCTGCGGGGAAACAGCCCCGCTCCCCAGAGGCGGGCTCCCGCGGGGCTCCCCTTCCCGAACACACCCCGCAGCAGCTGGGGAGCCGGGGTGTGGTCAGCTCGCGTGTCTCCAGTCGCCTCCCGGGCGTCGTCGGGGCCTTTGTGCCTGCAGGTGTCCAGGGCGGGACCGAGGGACGAGGGTGGAAGTGGCGGCCGCCTCCAGGCAGGCCCCCGCCCTGCCTGCTGCCTGCGCCGCTCCCCTCTCCGCCTGGTCTCGGATCCAGGTCGCCCCATATCGTTCCTTTCTCAGCCCGGGAGCTCCCTGGAGACCCGCTGTTCTCTTTGGGGGTCTTGCTCTGGGCCAGGCACGCCCTGCGGCCCCGCCCGGGTTCCCCGCGGCCCCCACGCACCCCGAGTCTGGGAGCCTCGGCCCTGGACCCTCGGCGCACCTGGCTGAGGTCCCTGCTGATCCTCCGGCCCCCGCGGGGTCAGGCCTCCCCAGCTCCGCCTCCCCTGCCGCCCCACGCCCGTCCTGGGGCGCAGCCGGGTGCCGGCGCCGCGTGCTCGGGCTCTGGAGACCCCTGCCCGGGTGGGCCTGGGCCTCCCCCTCCCACACCTGGGGCCCGGGGGACCCCCAGGCGCTGGCCTGCACGCCGCCTCTCTTGCAGACCGACTGGGACGTCCAGGCACTCTTCCTGCAGGTGGACGGCCTGTGCGCCAGGTACTCCAGGGACACCGCGCAGGTGAGCGGCACCACGCTGGCCGGGGCCCCGCCTGCCGGGCCGCCCCGGAATTCTCCAGGGAGACGTGGCTTTGGGCCCTGCTGCTCCCTCCTGGGGCCAAGGATGGGGTGAAGGCTGGTGGCCTCCCTGCCCCCCGCCCACAGGGCCATGCCGGACCCCACGCCAGGCACTGCTCTGGCGGCCAGTGGACAGTCCCCCGTGACTCGGGCCCGGTTCTGGAGGGCCCCCCAAGGACGAGAGCCGGGCGGCCTGGGGGTCTCGGCGTCGCACGCTGGGCTTGGGCAGTCCCTGGGGCCAGGCTGCTCCCCGCAGGGCGAGGGCGGGGCTGCCTGCAGAGCCCCTGCCCAGCAGCGTGGGAGGCTGGAAGCAGGCCCAGCGGGCGCCCCTGGGGAGGCTGCGGGCCGGGGGGCCGGGCTCAGCTGTCCCCAGCACACGCTGGTACAGGTGAGCCCAACGCCAGCCCCCAGCGTGGCAGCAAACGCCCCTTCTCTCGCATCCTGCCCCAGCTCCTGGCCGCGCACTGGCCGCTGCCCGTGACGGAGACCGCGGGCCTGGTGGGCCGGCTCTGCTCCGCGGCTTGCACGCGGCCTGGGCTCGGGGACGGGGGCCGCACTGTGGCTTCAGGCCCGGTGCTCGGGCCCTCGTGTCCAGCCTCTGCCCGCGGCCTGTGCGCAGGACGCCTGTGAGCCAGGCCTCGGCCAGCAGCCCGGGGCGCCCGGAGGGAGGGCAGCGGCCGGGCCCTCGCGGCTCTGGGCACCTCCGCCGGGCTCCAGGCCCCGGCGTCAGCCGCGCCCTCTTCTCAGATCTCGGAGTTCCAGGAGAAGCACAGGAGGAGGCTCTCGGCTTTCTACAGGGAGAAGGTGAGTCCGCGCGGGCCCCACTCCCCGCGGGGCGGCCCCATCTGAGCGTCTGCCGCCCCGCGCAGGTCCGGAGGCTGGAGGAGGCGCTCAGGGTGTCGGCGCTGCAGGTCCAGCAGCTGCAGAGGTGTGTGGGCCCCGGGGGCGGGCGGCTCTGGCTCGTGGGCAGCAGCGGGAGCCCCGAGGGGGGAGGACAGGCGCAGAGGCCGGGGCTGGCCCTCGGGGCTCCGGAGGCAGGCAGGCGTGGGAGGCGGAGGCCCCGGACAGGGGCCCCCACCCCAGGCTGGGCTGCAGGGGCCCCGCATGGTCCTGGAGTTCGCCACCCTGGCCGGTGTCCCTGCTGGATGTGGGGCCGCCCGGGAGATGGCACAGTCTGACCCGTGGCCCCACCGCCCAGCGCCAGGGCAGCACAGCAGGCGGCTTCGGGCGCAGCTGGGACGGCGACTTCGAGTAAGTGCAGCCGCGGGGTGGGGAGGGTCGGCGTGGCCCGGAGCCTCAGCACACCGTCCCCACAGCGCCCTCCGGAAGGCCGTACGGCTGCCCGCTGCTGCCCCCCCGCCTGCCGGCCCCCTCGAGGTGAGTGGGCTGCCGGCCGCCACGCAGGGGCCGGGCGGGTCGGCCGGAGCCAGCGCGGCGCCGCACGGCAGCGTCTCCCTCCGCCTTTTACAGAGCGGAGCCCATGGACGTGGGCCTGGCACCGTCCCCAAAGAGGCGGGTGAGCGCTCGCGGCCCGGCCCCTCCTGGGGCGCACGGGCGGGTCACCAGCCCGGCCCGAGGGACGCTGGGAGGGCAGTGCTGGCCCGCTGGCCCCAGGAGGGGGCCTTGGTGGGGGAGGACGCGGGCGGGGCCGGCCCAGCTGCTCTGGGGTCACCGTCCCGCCCGGGCCCCGGGGGTGCGTGGGTGCGGGGCGGCATGCCAGCGCCCTCTCCCGCGGCGCCTCCCGTGACCCCGCAGCCCGAGTGCGCCGCCGGCCCGGCCAGGATCTCGCTCATCAGCCCCCCGCACGACGGGCGCATGGGTGAGTGGGGGCGGGCGGGGCGGCGCCGGGCTGCCCTGGGCGCCCCCTCCGGCTCCCGGCATCTCCTGCTGGAGAAGGGCCGGTGCTGGCCACTGGGGCGGGCTGCCTTGCCCCTGCAGGCCACCGGGGCCACTGCCCTGCCCCACCCCACCCCCTCCCACTCCGCTCCTCCCCTCCCCGCAGCCGCCCCGGGTCCACTGAGCGCCCGCGGCCTGCCCGAACCTGCCCGTGGCCTGCCCAGTGCCGGGGGTGCACAGGGTCCGGCCTCGCAGCTGCGGGCGACGCTCCCAACCCCGGGAGTGCGCATGCCCCACCCCGTGCCCCCAGCGCCCGCAGGAGAGGGGCGGGGCCGCTCAGCCCCCCTGTCCCCGCAGGCAGCGTCTGCCGCCCCGGCGGCGCCCCCCACCCCGGCCCGACGCCCGCGCGCGCCTCCACGGCCCCAGCTGTGAGGTGGGTGACCGCGCCCGCCGGTCTCTGCTCCCGGGAGGCCCCGCGGGGCTGGGATGCGCCCCCCGCCGGGGTGGGCTGGGCTCAGGCCGGGCGTGCACCTGGGGCCGCGGCCGCCTGCGTGTGGGGAGGCGTGAGGAGCGAGGCCCCGCCCCGGCCGGGCCGCCGGGCGAGCGCGCAGCCGCGAATGCTCCGAAGGCCCCGGGGTGGGCGCGGGGCAGGCCTGGTGGACGCGCTGGGCGCACTGACGGGGTCTCTCGCAGGGTGGGCGCGCCGGCCCACACGCCTGTCCAGCTGCCTGGCCACGGGGAAGCGGGGCCCTCGCCAAGGCCCCCCATCAGCATCTCTGGACTGCTGCAGCGGCAGCGCGGAGGCAAGTCGGGGGGTGAGGGGGACCCGCAGAGGCCCTGCCCCCGCCGCGCCTGACCTCACGCTCCTGCAGGGCCCGCACCCGGGAGGTGAGCGCCGCCATGGCCGCCGCCGCCGCTGCTGCGTCCCCACCAGCCGCGTCCCCCGACCTGCCGCCGCGCTCCCAGGGCGGTCGCTGAGCCGTTGAATAAAGGCCTTTCCCGACCCCTGGAGCCTCCACGCCTCTCCGCCTGACGCTCCCTGGCTGCAGCCCACGGGGCTGCCTGCGCATGGGGCGGGGTGCTCAGGGCGCCCCCTGTTGCACAGATGGCCCAGGCCCAGGCGTGCGTTCCTCCCACACCCACTGCTCCACCGTGGACCGTCAGCCGCGGGGGCGTCTCCCCTCCCCGGCCCCTGGCGGCGGGCCCCGGCTGCCTCTGGAGGTCCTGGCGCCCCAAGTCAGCGTGGGTGAGCTCGCGGAGAGCTGCCCGCAGGTGGACGGCGCCCGTTCTGCTCCGGGGAGTCTCGGGTGGTCGGGGGCACCGCACGGTGGCGCAGCGGGTGCCCGCCCCGCCCTCTCGCGGCCGGAAGGGCTCGCTGCGCGGGTCGGGGCGCAGCTCCCACCCCTCCGCAGGCACAGCTGGTGCCTCCCGTCCGTCCGCGGCTTCGCTGTTCGCGCGCAGCCGGCTTCTGGCCGGTCAGGTAGACCCAGGCGCCTGGTTAGGGCCGCGAGGGTCCCCGGAGCTCAGCGCGCTCCCTGACGCCCCCACCCCGCCTCGGCGCACCAGCGGAGGCCCGCGGGGGTCTGGGCACAGCGGGGGTGGTCCGTGGCAGGGCTGTCTGCCACTCAGCGTTTCGGGCGGTGGGGCGGAGGGCAGCGCTGGGCCGGCCCCATGGCCGCTCCTGGAGCCCCGCTTCACGGCCGGACCCTGGGGACTTGGCGGCCCCGCGCAGGTGGAGCCAGCAGCGGCGCCTCAGAGCCCACGGCCGTGGCTGCGGACGCCGGGCAGGCGCTGGCGTGGCTGTGGCAGAGCTGCTCACGCCCGGCGGCGCCGCGTCCTCGGGAATCCACGCAGACCTCGCTCAAGCCGCGCCTCGAGAAGCGGCCGTCAGCCAAGCCCGGCGCAGGCTGGCCCCCGACGGCCGGGCTCCAGAGTGGAGGGCGACGCGGCTGGGCCGCAAACAGCGCAGGCCCTGCTGGCCGGGCCTCGGGCGTGGACGCCCAGAGAGCAGCGCCGCTTTGTGCGCTGCGCCCTGCGGGGGCGGGGCGGGAGGGGTGCGCGCCCGCCCAGGGGCCACGGCCCAGCCCGCGCACCACCGTGGCCCAGCCCTGTGCACGCCTCCCGCCTCGGGCTCCGCTCACAGTTCCGCTGAGCGCGCCCGGGGTTTGGCTGGACGCCCCGCCCGCGCCCGCCCTGCCGGGGCCTTCTCGCACCTGCCACGCGGCTGTTTCTCCGCGTCCCGGACGGGGCCCCGCTGGTGGGCAGTAGCGCGCTGCCTGCCGCCCAGCCCTGCCCCTCAGTGAGCCTGGCGGGCAGCGCGGAGGAAGCCAGCACCGGGCGTGGGGTCCTGCGCCTGCGGTGCTCACCGAGCTGCAGCCTCGCTGCCTTCCAGGTAAAGAGACTGGTCGGGCTTGAAGTGGGCGCGGACCGTGGGGCGAGGGGCGGCCCTCTTGGGCGCACCTTCCGGAGCAGGGGTGTCCCTCCAGCCACGCCCCAAGCCGCAGACAGAGGGACCCCACCGTCCATGAAGGGTCAACAGCCTAGTGGCTTGACCCCAACCACGCCAGGAGCGCCCAGCGAGGGCTGGGGTCCCCGCAGCAGCAGCCGAGGCTGAGCGAGTTTTGAGCACGTTTTCCCTTCAGACTATGGAAATTTCTAAAAGTCCTGGGCAGTAAGTCCGGCACTGCGCTGACCCGGCCTCGTGCTCGGGACCCAGGAGCAGGCCCCAGACCCAGTCTGGCTGGCAAGCGCCTTGCCGCGCGGCCTGGAGCGGGCCTGGGCAGGGCCTGGGCAGGCGGCCAGTGCCCTGCGCAGGATGGGCGGGACAGCGGGCGGGGCCTGGCCGCTGGACACCACCCCTCGGGCTCACCTGCGCGGGCGCAGCGCCTGCCTGGACTTGGGTTTGGAGAGTCAGCCGCCACCGAGAAAGCGCCCCCAGACCCACTTTGTGGGGTACGTGGGCGTTAGTAGGTTTCTCCCAGCCTCCCGTCATTAGCGACTATCACGGACACCTGCGGTCTTCACGCCGGCCGGATGGTGGGCACCTGGAGTGTGATGGGCACACGCAAGCCGGAGACCGCGCGTGTAAGGGGGCGGCGGAGGGTGCGGGCAGCAGAGTGCAGTGACCAGCGGAGAGGCCGGAGAGTGAAGCTTGCGGGGAGCCTGCCGGGAGCCTGCCAGCCGCCCCCGCAGCGCGTCTCCTCCCCCACCTGGCTGCCTCACCACGAGCCGCAGAAATATTAAAGGCTTGAAAAGGTCACTGAGGCCTCCAGGGCTCCTTTACTCTCTGGGGGCTTTGTAGGGAACCTGCCCCTGCCGCTGGCGCCGCCCCCCGCTGCCCACGTGCTGTGCGCCTCGGGCGGGCGCGGGAGGGTCCCCCAACTGCTGGCGCGCGGCAGGGCCCGGGCAGGTTCAGGTCGGGGAGGCGGGGCCGGGCCCCGGCCACAGAGGGACCCGCGCTCTTGCGCCCCCACCCGCGGATTGATCGGCAGGAGCAGCGTCGCCGGAGACGCCCCGCGCCCCCACCAACTCCAGCGGCACCGAGGGACCCCAGCGGGAGGACCTTGGCGCAGGGACGGGCGCCCCTCCGCCGCGAGCCAGGGTCGGCCTCCCCGGATCCGGCACGGGCTTGGTGCGCGGGCGGCAAAGCGCACGGGAGCAGGCGCCTTACAGCGGCCTACTTGGCCACGCAGCTGCCCACCTCGCCGGCGGCGGCGACGGACCTCACGGGTCCGCGGACTCGGGAAGGAGCCCCCGAGAGCCTGGGGGGCGCGGCGGTGGGCGGGCCTGGGGCGGGCCAGCCTGGGCTTGTGGCTGCAGAGCCGGGGAAACTGAGGCACCCTGCCGCCTCTTGAGGGGCCTGCGGCCACACGCTGACCACCCTGGCCGAGGTGGCTGTGGGCTGTGAGTCACTGTCCAGGTGCCCGCTGGCAACTCTTGGCGGGTTCTGGCCCCTCGAAACACTCACCTGCCCCTCCCAGTCCTGCCCCCAGCTGCCCCGAGGGGCTGCCGTGTCTGTGTCCCGGCGAGCGTGGGGGGCACCCACCGCGGTCAGGCGCTGGCCCTCCTGCGCTCGGCCTGCTGCCTCCATCCCGCCCTCACCGTCACTGCTTCTGGTTTCTACGTTTTTACATCTTAGCCTGAAATTTGGCAGAAAAGTGATTTGCCTCAGGCCTTTTCCGAGCCAAGCCCCTGGCAGCTGGCGGGGGCCTCGCGGGGCCTCTGCCAAGTCCAGCCTGGAATTCCGAGGGCCCGTGCGCTGCGAGCCGCGCGGGCGGCGTCCGTGGGCAGGGCAGTGTCCAGCTCGCAGCCGGCCAGAAGGCCCCTGGACGCCCTCGGAGACGGCCCCCGAGAGCCGGTCTGGGGGCAGAGGCTGCAGCCCCAGCCCGGGGCGAGGGCGGACCCCCCTCCCTGACGGGCCAGCTCGGCCTTCTGGAAGCTTCTCAAGCGCCTGCCTCAGTGGAGCTGCCCTGGGGGCCGCACCCTGCTGGGGCAGGAGGCCGGAAGCCCCAGGGCTTTTCCAGGGGTCCCAGAAAGCACCTTCTGAGGAGGGGAGGCTGCCGGCGGGGCCGTGGGCTTCTGCCATGGACACCCCGGTCATCGGTCTGCCTGCGGGCGCCCTGCGGGCCCAGGCACTGGGCAGGGGCTGCACAGCACAGGGCAGTGGACACCTCGCACCCCCGGGACACAGACCCGCCCAGGCTCTCCCTGCCGTGGGGGCG
The DNA here is from genome assembly GCA_004024925.1 of Scalopus aquaticus. NCBI lineage: Eukaryota > Metazoa > Chordata > Mammalia > Eulipotyphla > Talpidae > Scalopus > Scalopus aquaticus. The sequence continues at coordinate 36,463 of PVIJ01009303.1, forward strand.
GGGCACACCCCACAGTGCGGCTCTGCCCACGGCTCTCCCCTGCTCCCCGCACCCCCGCAGCCGGCCCCCGCTCCACCCTCGCACACGGGCCCTGCAGCTAGGCCCCGGGGCCTTGCCCCACGCCCGGCCAGGCCAGCGGAGGGCCGGGCGGCCGCGCCAGGAAGTGGAGCCGCTGCAGTCTGGACGCCGCGGAGCCCTCGTGCGGCTGTTTTTCCAGCGGAGGCTGTAACGTGAGCCCAGACGGCTCCCCACGGAGACGCCAGGCACCCCCGCCGCCCACGGGTGGTCCCAGCCAGCCGCCCCCACGGCCAGGGCAGAGCCCCGGGGCGCGGAGTGGATGGCCAGCCTGCTGCCCGGCCCGGGGGCTCGGACCTCCCCGGGGTCTGGAGCCGGCCACCCCTCCCCCACCCGGACAGCCCCTCCTGGCCAGGGGGTCGCAGGGCCCCTGCCGCAGGCTCCAGGCCACCCGGGCACACGCCCCAGGCCCGAAGCGGGGTACAGCGGCTGAGTGCCCCTCTCCAGGGCCCCGGCTGCCGGTCCCTGGAGCCCCCCTACGTCTGGGCGCCCGGCAGGGAGCGGGGCGCTCGGCCTCGGGGTCCAGGCTGCGCAGGCAGATTCTGGAAGGTGCCGGGCAGTGCTGGATCTCCTGCCGGCTCCGCTGGGGACCGGGGCCCACGCTGGGCAGCAGGGCGCACCAGGCCTCCTGGGGCTCGGGCCTGCCTCCCAGGCAGCACCCCGGGGCGGGGGCGGGCAGCGGCCACCCTCAGGGGTGGCCACAGCCCCTGCCTAGGCCGGGGGGCCGCCTGTGGGCCCTGCCCCAGGCCCCCTCGGGCCAGAGGGAGGCTGCAGGGGAGTCCAGTGGACCCGGCAGCTGGGGGCAGCCACTGCCCCCAAGGCTTCTGGGCAGCGGGCGGTCAGCAGCCGAGACTGGGCAGTGGGGGTCCCTGCAGCCCTCAGAGGCGGTGGGTACGGTGCTGACTGCCCTATGGGGTGCGGCGCAGAGCGGAGGGCTTCCCGGGGGAGTGGGGGAGGCAGAAAAGGGGTTTCGGCCCCTTCCAGGCTCCCCCTCCCTAGGGGGAGCAGTGGGGGGCCCCTGGGGACCCAGTGGCAACCTTGGGGCTGGGCCGGCCGGGCCTGGGCAGTGGGCACTGGGGCGCTGGGCCCCGACCCCCCACACCCGCACCAGGCTCCCAGCCCGGCGCTCTGGGCCGGGCAGTCTGCGCCCAGGGGCGTCCGGAGCTGCCGGGCCCTCTGAGCCGGCTGGCAGCGGGCGGGGGCCGCTGGCTGCTCCGCGTTTCCGCTTGGCCCGCAGGCTCCGGCGGCCGCGGAACAAAGGCTGGATTGTGCCTGTCCCGGGCGGCTCCGGCCCGGCCGCTGCCCCTGCTGGCGGCACGCAGGCCCCGCGAGGCCCGGGCGGGGGCAGAGGCCCGCAGCCAGCCCAGCGAGGCCGGGGACCCCGCGGCCCTGCCCCACATCTGGGGGTGCTGCGCTCGGCCGGGATGGGGCTGACGGGCTCCCCGCTGCCAAGCGGGGGGCTCCTCGAGTCCACTGCGCGGTGGGGGTGCCCGAGCCGCAGCGGGGTGCAGACACCCTGGCTGGGTCGCTGCGGGCCCCCCCCGCAGGCAGGCCTGCAGCTGTGCTCAAGGGGGGCTCAGCCAGCGGGTCCCCTCAGAGGGGCCTGGGCCGGGCCGGCTGCGTGTGGCTGACCTGGCAGGAGTCCAGTGCGGTGCTGGACGCTTCTGGGGGAAGGTGGAAAAACAGAGGCAGCCGCGGACGAGAGGGCCGTCTGGAGCGGCACCTCTCTGCCCCCGGCATGGCCGGGCCAGCCGCTCTCCCAGGTGGCCCCTGCGGGAGAGCCGGGGCTTGGGGTGGGGCGTGACCCCCACCGCAGGGTCGGTCAAGGGCCCAGGCAGGCCGAGGCCGCACAGGTCAGGGCCAGGCCAGGGTGAGTGGCTGCCCTGCCCTCCCCGAGAGCCTGAGGGCGCCCCCAAGCCAGCAGAGGCCCGGCCGCCGCCTGCACCCACCCACTGCAGGACGGGCCTCCGGGGTCCACCCAGCTGGGCCGAGCCTGCCCCTGCCTGCGTCTTCCTGGGGCGCGGGGTGTGTCAGGGTGCAGGGCCCAGCCTCTGAGGACCCCACTTCCCTCAACTGCCTCAAGGCCCAGTGGGGCCCCCGGCCGCAGGCCAAGGCCTCCCCCCGCCAGCTGCTGGCAGCTGTCACCACCTGCCGGCCCGGGGCCAGATGCCGGCGGCTGTCGGGGTGCAGGCCTGCAGCTGCTGTGACGTGGGGGCCACGGATCCCGTGGGGTACGGCTGCCCCTGCCAGCGCCCCACCTGCCCCAGGGCGGGGTGTCTCGGCCTGCCCGGGCCGCGGGGTGCACAGGGCCCCAGTCTGGCTGGGGGTGGCCCCCCAGCGGCTGGCCCGGTATGGCCAGGCCAGCGACGGCCCCACCCCCCGGCTGGGCCCACCCGGTCCCCAGAAGCCCGGGGGCCGGGCAGCTCCAGGGCCAGGACAGGGCAGCACGGCTGGGCTGGGCACCTCAGCACGGCCCTCACTGCTCCGGGCCCCCCGGCCGAGGCGGTGAGAGGGGCGTCTGCCAGGGCCTGGGCACCAAGGGGTGGGCTCCAGGCCCAGCAGGCAGCGGGTCTCCAGGGGACGCCCACTGCCCCAGGTGCCCGGGGCCCCGGGCTTCGGCAGCACCCCTGGCCAGTGTAGGGTGACCCGCAGGCCCCCCAAGGGCCCCAGCCCCCAGGCAGTGTCCTCCCTCCTCAGACTGCCCGCGAGCCCCGAGATGACCGGTCACCAGGGCTGAGCCCAGGCCCAGGCCCCGCCCCAATCTGCCCGCAGTGCCGGCCACATGGGCCCACAGCCCTGTGGGGGCCCGAGCGTCCCCCACAGCCGAGCCGGGGGCCGCTCCGCAAGGCCCGGCCCACCCCAGCGGCCTGGCTGTGTGCGGCCCGTCCCCGAGCCCCTCGGGGCAGCCCCGGCCCAGCCCGCACCGTGCACGCCGCCGGCCTTCTGCCCAGAGTCCAGTGGGCCCTGGGCCGCAGGTCAGGGGGAGGACTCCCCGCCCGGCCCCACCCTGGCCCTGGCTGAGCAGTGGGCGGGGCCCTGAGGGCAGCCCTCACCATGTCTGGCCTCGGCCCCAGGCCCTGGCCCCTGCCCCGTCCCGACCCGCAGTCCTGTCCAAGGGCCCTGAGCTGGCCCGGCGCTGCCCGGTGCCGGGACGCGGCTCTGATCGCCTGCCAGGCCCCCACCCGCCTCTGGCTGCACCGCCCTGCCCGGGGGCATCGGCTCGGCCCCCCTTCTGGGACAGCTGCTGGACGGCCGGCGGACACCCCTTTGAAGCCGGAGGCCGGGGGAGGGGGACAGCCACACCCCAGGGTGTCGGGGCCTCGGCTGCCCTTTCAAGTCGCCGAGCTTCAAGAGCCAGCTTATCAGCACCGGACCGGGTCAGGGCCGCTCTGCTGGCCAGCACCCAGGCCCCCGCCCTGGCCAGCTCCCGGAGCCGCGGGCGTCTCCTGCAGGAGTCCCAGGCCAGCCTGGCCCGCCGGGGCAACTCAGCACACGCGAGGGGCCCCCGCGCCCAGGCCGGGACCCCAGGGGGCGTCCAGGCCCCTGCTCACTGCCCTGAGAACCGGCCAGACCAGGGGCGAGCTGTGTGCTCTGCTGGCCGTGCCCTCAGCGCTGGCCAGGCCCAGAGCACTTTGGGGCCTGGCCCTCCGGTGTGAAGGGGGTGGCCAGGCAGAGGTGGGGGGCAGGGACACTGCTCCTCAGAGGCCGGCGGCGCCCGCTGTGCCGCACCCACCCCCGACCCGCTGCCCAGTGCTCCCTCACCCGGCCCCGGCCCCTCAGCCCAGCACGCGCACGTCCAGAGGGACCAGCCACAGTCCCGCGCAGTCCCTCGCGGAGGTGAGCTCCAGAGAGCCGAGCCTGCCCTGCCCCCAGGCCTGTCCTGCAGGAGAGCATGCCCCAGAGGGCAGTGAGGCTTCGTGCTCAGACGTCCCTGGGGTGATCTGACTGTGGGGCTGGCCGAGGGCAGTGCCCACATGACCCCAGGGCAGCTGCCGGACCTCTGGCCGAGAGGCACACAGGCCCGGGTCTGGGCCCAGCGCCCGACGGGGCAGGCTCTGGACACCCCTGAGGTGCCCGCTCCGGCGGTGACCACAAGGCGCTCCACGGCCCGGTCTCCCCACAAGGCCGTGCCGCCTCAGACTGAACCCCGGAGGCCCCGTCAGGCCACGCAGACCAGACTCCGGGGGGACACTGCTCGCCGGCCGGCAGGCAGCCTCGGCCACTGGGGGAGCCAGTCGGGGCAGCGGCTGTCCAGTCCCAGTGTATTTTTCAAGGAAACAGGACAAAAACCACTGAAGTGCGTGGAGCCACAAGAGGCTGAGCAGCTGGGCAGCTATGGGAAGTGGCGGCGGAAGGGGCAGCACGGGCAGCTCGGCCGCCAGCAGCCACCGAGGGACACCAGCCCCTCGGCGAGCGGCGTCCGGAGCCGCCAACAAATCCACAGGCACCGCCGGCCTGGACGGAGCAGTCCGGTGTCAGACTGCAGCCCAGTCGGGGACGACACCTGGCGAAGGGCCCAAGTCCCAGCCGGGCTGGGCTCGCCGGGGGCTCCGGGGCGGCCGAGGGGCTGGGACTGCGCCCCCAAAAGGCTCCGCTGGGCGAAAGGAAATCGTGGGGGGGTCGCGCGTCCCAGGCCCGCAGGCAACTGCTGCATGACGAGCTCAGCGGGGCAGCAGGGAGCTCGGCCACGGAAGGCAGCAGTCTGGGCACACAGCGCTCCGGACAGCGATGTGGACGTGGGCAGTGGACAGCTGAGCGCAGCCACTTCGCGGGTGGGAAAACGGGGCGTGAGTGCGACCCAGCGGCCGGCCTCTGAGCGTCCAGCACAGCGCGCCACCCGCCGCCCAGAAAGGACGTCCAGCACCAAGTAGCCAGGCCGAGCGGAGCAAAGCCAGTCGGATAGACACAAACGCTGGACCACTTGGCCGGTTTGTGGGCGGTGGACTCAAGCAGGTGACCTGACGGAGCAGTGAATGGACATGACCAGGAAGGGCCAGATGGCCACACGGGCGGCCGGGAGCAAGGGCCGGCGGAAGGGCCGGAGAGCGTATTTGGCTGCTTCTGTTTTTTCAAAAATACAAACAGCTGAGCTCCTGGCAAGGTGGCCCCAGGAGGCCACGGGTCCGCTGTGGACGGGCAACAGGACTTCCAGGGACAACCTGGGTCACCAGCAGTGGCGGGAGCGCCCTGGACACCAGCAGGGACTCCCCAGCTCTGGGGGCAGACTGACACCAGCTGCTCTGCTCGGCACCCTGTCAGGGGGCCCCGAGGCCCTGGTCCGAGGGCAGCCAACCACAAGGGGCTGCCCAGCGGGGGGCTCCGTGCCCATCTGGTGCATACCCAGAGGGTCAGGCCTGGCAACAAGCAGGTAGAGGTGGCAGGGAGGCCGGACCCCGGTCAGCGCTGCCCAGCGAGACCACACTGGCTCCCGAGAGGTGGCCGGGGGAACACACGCTGCTTCGGGCCCGGGGGCGCTGGGCAAGGCCAGCTGGAGGGTCAGCCAGGGCCTCCACAGCGGGGCAGCCCCAGCTTGGCCCTGCTGTCCAGGGGCTTGCAAACCTGCTCTGCTCCCGGGTCCGATCCCAACCCCCACACAGGAACCTGCCACACACTGCAGGCCACAGGGCTACACACGCTGCACACACAAACAGCTGCACACACACAGCTGCACAGGCACAGAGCTGCACACACACAGTGCACACACACACACAGTGCACACACACAGAGCTGAACACACAAAGACACAGGCAGAAACACTGGCTTAGAGGAAAAAAATGCACATTTTCTTGTTTAACAAAATAAATTAAATATACGAAGCTTCAGCTCAAACTCTATATAAAATACAGAGATCTGGGCCCTGGGGCAGCGGCCCTAAGGTGGACATTCAGTGTGGCCACCAGGCTGGGTGTGTTCACAGCCCCAGGGGTGGCCGGAGCCTTGGCCCAGCCCTCCTCTCATCATTATTAATATTATTATCTTAATTTCTTAAATATAAATACCAAGGCCTCTGCTCCCCGAGGGGAGGCCGGGCTGGGCCCTCGCTCGCAGGATGGGGCCGAGAGCCGGGTACCTGGCCGGCCTGGGGGACCGAGACGGTGCTGGCCCACGAGCAGGGACACTCGAGCAGGTGGGGAGTTTTGGTTTGCAAAGCCAGAGTGCCTCAGACCCCTGCCAGGCACGGGGGACAGCAGCCCCTCAAAATCTCCTCCAGGGCCACCGGGCCAGCCACAAACTAGCTACACCACGTGCAGACAGCAAGGCCGCCGGCCAGGGCCCCGAAGTGTGTCCGCAGCATGTCCCAGCGAGTAGGCACGGCCAGGCGCACACATGGGCCGGCGGCTGTGTCCGTCCGTGCTGCGTGCACACCCGAGCGCACGGCTGTGTGTGTGCTGCGTGTGTAGCCGTGTCTGTCTGTCCACGTGAGCATGACAGTGTGTCCATGTATGACCGTCTGCGTGTGACCATGTCTGTGTGCCTGCTGCCCATGCTGCGTCGCTGTGCGGAGGTGTGGGCCTGCACACGCATCCACAGCACACCCACGTCTCTTGTGTCCGTCTGGAGGCGTCAGGCCGGTGTGTGCCTCACACGGGCGTCGGGAGCTGGCCACGCCCAGCCGCTCCCGAGCTGCCCGCCGCCCGGTGCCCCTAGCACTGGAAGTGGATGTGCTGCTGGGAGTGGGCCTTGCCCTCCACGTGCGAGTGCGTGTGCGTGTGCGTGTGCGAGTGCGTGTGCGTGTGCGTGTGCACGTCCGTGTAGAGCTTGGGGTACAGCTTGGGGCCAGCGGCCGCGCCGGGGCTCAGCAGGTGCAAGGGGGCCGCTGCCGACAGCAGCTCCTCACACAGCCCCACCCCGGGGGCGGAACCCGGGGCAGGCGGCGCAGGCACGTCCTTGTCCCCGCCCCGCTCGCGGGCGGGGTTGGGCGCGCGGGGGGCGGGCCCGGGGGCGGCGGGCGCGCACGGCTTCTTCTTGGCCTGGCAGAGCCACAGGAGCACAGTGCCCAGGATGAAGACCGCGCCGGCCGGGATGCCGATGACCACGGGCCACGGCAGGCTGGGGGCGGACGACGAGGGGGCCAGGGGTGGTCCTGGCGGCTTTGGATCTGCAGGAGAGGCCAGAGAAGGGGGTGGGCCGGGGCGTGGCCTGCGGTGGCCGGCCAGGGCGCCGCGCGCCGGCACTCACCTGGCAGCACGGTGAGGAAGGCGCTGCGGAAGCTGTAGCCCATGGTGTTGGCGCCCAGGCAGATGTACATGCCCGCGTCGTCCTGGCGGGCGCGTGCGATCAGCAGCTTGTTGAGGTAGGAGCCATCGGGCCGTGACCACACGTCCCCAGTGGGCAGCACCACGAACTTCTGGCCGCCCACGTCGATGGTAGAGTTGTAGCGGCCCTCGGTCCCGTACTCCACCCGCTTCAGCCACTGGATCACCGGCTTCACGTCGCTGCGCACCTTGCACTGGAAGGACGTGGTGCCGCCGAAGTCCACGGTGGTGTTCACGGGGTGTGTGCCGGTCAGCACGGGCTTGGAGCGCGTCCGCTCTACGGGGACGTGGAGTGTGGGCGTGGCCCGCCCGCAGACCCTGCCCTGCGCTCTCTGACCCCCCCACCCTGGCACGCCCCGCCCCATGCCCGTTGGCCACACCCCACATCAGCTGGCCCTGCCCTATGCCCACCGGCCACACCCCCGCTAGCAGGCCCCGCCCCATCCCGCCAGACCCGCCCCATGCCCACCGGCCACACCCCACGGCAGCCGGCCCCGCCCCATCCCCCCATGCCAGTAGGCCCCGCCCCATGCCCACTGGCCACACCCCATCCCCAGGCCCACTGGCCACACCCCCCATCAGCTGGCCCCGCCCTGTCCCGCAAGCCAGCAGGCCCCGCCCCATGCCCACCGGCCACACCCCCAACAGCAGGCCCCACCCCGTCCCGCGTCCAGCACTCACGGATCACGTCCACCTTGTAGGTGGCGTTGATGGCACCTGCCCGGTTCGACACGCGACAAGTGTACTTGCCACTGTCCTCCGGGCGCAGGTTCTTCAGGCTCAGCGTCCACTTCTTCTTTCTGTGCTCACCAGCTTCCGGACGCGTCAAGGCCTGGTCGTCCTTCATCCACATGATGTCCGGCCGAGGGTGCCCGCTGGCCACGCACTTGAGCCGCACAGAACTGCCCACCGGCCGGGCGATCACCCGGCGCCTCATCTTGGAGGGCTGCGTGAAGCGCGGCCGCGCTGCGGGGGGAGGCGGGGTCAGCGGGGCCAGGAGGGCTGCCCGCCCGACCCGGGAGGGGGCCCGCCGCAGCTCACCCCACTGCTCGCCGGCTGGGTCCTCGGGGCCCCCGGAGGGGCCGTCCTGCCCCGGGCTCTCCCTTCCAGGACTGACGTCGTCTGCAGGGGGAGGGCGCTTGAGGCGGCCGTGCAGGCGCCGGCCCAGCAGCCCGCCCCACCCCGCCCCGGCCGGTTCCCAGCCCCAGCTGAGAACGCTCTGGAAGACACGGGGGAGGCACCCCCGCCTCAGACCCCTGAGACAGCTGGGGGCCGCCCGCCAGCCCTCTGCCCGGTGCAGGTGACCGGACAGGCCCGGGAGGGGCGCGGGCCGCCCCCACCTGGCTCCCGGGGTCTGGGGGCCCAGGAGGGGCCGGCCGGCAGCTGCGGTAACCCTAGCCCACATCAAGGGGCCGAGGCCTGGCGAGGCCACATGGCTCGCATACCGCGCCCGTCCGCCCTGAAGGACGTGGGGGACCCTGCAGGCCTCCCTCCCCACCCCGAAGGACCGCGGGGCCGAGCGGGCGGCGCGGGGGGGCGGGGCAGGGAGCGGCCCCGCCCCAGCCCAGGCCGCCGGCAGGGAGGGGCAGCGCGTCCGGCTCCGCCTGTCCGGCGCGGCCAGCCTGGCTGCGACCCCAGCGGGACCCGCTCCGCAGACCCCAGCCCCGCCCGGGACCCGCCCGGAGCCAGCGGGCGCGGGCCGCCACCTGGGCTGCGAAGGGGCGTGTCGGCGGGACGCCCCGCCGCGGCGCAGGGAACAGAAGGCGGCGGCTCCGGCCCTCTGCGCGCTGCAATCTGAGCCTCTAAGTCCGGACACCGCAGCAGCCCTGCCCTCCGGCGCGCCCCCGCCACATGCCGCCCCGCCAGCCCTGCCCAGCTCGGCAGGACCCCGCGGGCCCGAGGCCGGCGCGCGCGGTGGGGCGGGGGCGGCGGTGTGCGCAGGGGCTCCGCCCACGGCCCGTCGCCCCCACCGCGCACTGACCCATGACGACCAGGGTGTAGTTGACGCTGAGGCTGCCGAAGCCGTTGGTGGCCTTGCACACGTAGGCGCCCGCGTCCTCCCGCTCCACCTCCTTCACCTTCAGCCCCTGCGGCTGCACGCGGAAGCGGCTCCAGCCGCTGTGGATGGTGCGGCCGTCCTTGGTCCACATGGTCAGCGGCGGCGGGTCCCCCTCCACCGGGCACTGCAGCCGCACCGTGCGGCCCAGACGGGCCACCTGCCGCGGGGTCACCTTGTCCGCCATCCTCGGGGGGCCTGGGGGCAGACGCCCGAGTAAGGAGCTGCAGCCGCGGGGCTCGCTCAGACGCTGCCCAGCCCGGGGTGGCCCCTGGCCCGCAGGCAGGGAGCGGCGGCGGGGAGGGCCTGCGGGCATCAGCGGGGAGGGCCTGCAGCACCTCGGCCCTGCCCCGCTGTGGCCCGTGAGGAGGGCCTCGGGGAGACCCCAGGGATGTGGGGAGGCCGGGGCTGGTGACCCTGCGGCCAGCCACGGCCCCCGGCCCCCAGAGCTCGAGCTGCAGAGCCCCCACCACCCGCGCGCGGCCACCCGAGGACCCCGGCCCGTGCTGCTCCCGAGCCCAGCTGGTGGGGCCCTGAGCCGCGAGGCCGGCCCAGCCCTGCCTGGACCACCGGCCAGGGACGGGGCGTGGGGCTCCTGCCAGCCCCCAGGCGCGCCCACCCAGCCCCCGGGAGCCCACCCCAGTCTCTCGGCCCTGCCCCTGCACTCCACCCTGCCTCTCCTGGGCTCCCCAACACCCCGGTGCCCCTGCCCGCCAGCCGGCCCCTCCTCCTGGAAGGGCAGTAGCGTCCACTGTCCACTGGGCCCTCCGGGCACCCCTCTGGGCAGCAGCAGGCCAGGCCTGCCCTAGCCCCCGGGCCCGCTGGCCTCGTGCCCACACCACACTCACGGCACGCGGGCGCCCAGGCGCTGGACAGGCAGGGCAGCGGCCCTGGCCAGGGACACCCCGGTGCTCCGACACCCACCCCAGGAAGCCCCCCAGGTCGTGCTGGGCGCCGGGGCAGGGGACGCAGACCCACGGGGGAGCCCACCTCGGTCCCTGCAGGGGACAGGGCCCAGTGGCCGCCAGATGGCCGGAAGCGCGGCCGAGGGTCGCCTGGGAGCAGCCCGAGGCCGGGCGGGCGGCTGGCCGGCTGGAGCCAGCCTTATCCGAAAGCAAACAGCCCTGCCCCCGCCCAGCCCTCCCCCGCCGACCGCTGGGCCGAGACCGCCGGGCAGTCCCCGCCCCTGCGGAGACCCCAGCGGGCGCCCCGCAGCAGGACGGCCAGATCCTGGGGGCTTGGGCCACTGGGACGACGGTCAGGTCACACTCTGGGTCTGCACGGAAACCCAGGCCCCACTGTCCCGCCTGGACAGTAGTCCACCCACTCAGCCCTGGGGAAACCGAGGCGGAGCGCGGCCCGAGGGCGCCCAGAGGGCAGGCTGACCGCAGGGCCCTCCCCAGCACCCCTCTGGGAGGGGCCGCGACAGCCAGGGGCTGGGGGCTGCTCGGAGGCCGCGGCGAAGACCTGGGCGGCCCTGGGGCCTCAGTGTGGACAGGACCCTGCGCTCCCGCGTCAGCGGCTGGACCAGGGGCAGCTCCTCCAGCCTGCAGTACCCACGGCCTCACCCACATGCCCCTGGACAGCTCATCAGGGCCAGCCCGGCCCAGCCAGCCCAGAAGGGTCCCCAGGCGGAGGGGCCCACACGGGGGACAGGGATGGTGTGGGTGGCAGGGCCCAGGCAGTGCGGGAGCCCGGCCGGAGGCGGGAGACCGGGCAGTCTGCCCCAGCAGGGGTGTGCTGGGAGACTGGGGGAGCCGGCCAGCGTCCTCCCCAGGAGCGAGGCTGGGGGAGGGGGCACATCCGCTGGGATGCCCTGGCCCGCAGGGCAAGTGGCTGCCCAGAAGCCAGGCCACCCTGGGAAAGCAGAGGGACAGGCTGACCCACCAAACGAGCTGGCCACAGCGTCCAGCCCAACCCTTGCCCAGCAGCTGCGCCCACCCGGCCCCGCCCCTCCTGGCCTGGCCCCAACAAGGAGGCGTCGAGCAGGCTGCCCCGAGGACACCTCAGGGGGCTCGGGGCCCGCCAGAGCCTGGACTCTAAGCTGACCAGTCCCCCCTCGCCCACAACTGCCCTCCCGCCACACTAGCACCACTCGCCGAAACACAGGCCCCCTGACGGCCTCCCTGGGGTCCGGCCCCACCCGCCCCAGCTGTCAGGGAACCGGGGAGGGTCGTGTCCACTGTGGCCCTGACTGCTGGGGCCTGGTGCCAGCCCTGCTCTGGGCAGCCCTGAGGAGTGTGGCCAGGACAGCAGGCGGGGCCGGGGGCTGGACAGGTCAGACCCAGGCCCGCCGGCCAGCAGCCCAGCCGGCCCTTATCCTCGCTGCACCGGGAGGGGGTCTGTGCGGACGCAGGGGTGCGGGGCCCCTTCCTGCAGCCTCCGTGGGGGCCGGGCTGGTCCAGAGCCCCAGGACCCCAGGGGCGCCCTGCCCTCCCCCTGTACCACCGGCCCCCGCAGCCCCGACCCTGCCCTGGCCGCGCCCTGTGAGGCCCATCGGAGCCCCCCACTGCCCTCTCCCCGAGTCTGGCACCTGCCCGACCCCGCCTCCCGGCCTCTGGCACCTGGACTCCTGGGCGCTGCCCCTCGGAAGTCCCGGCTCCGGCCCTCCTGGGCCCTGCACAGCCAGGCTGACCCGCCGGCCCAGGAGCGCCCTGCGGGGACCCCGCAGCGGAGGGCCCGGGGGGCACTGGGATGGGTCTCCTGCCCCGGCAGGGGGCATGCAGGGGCGCAGGAGCCGCTCGGCAGACGAGGGCAGCACGTGGGGGCAGTGGCCGCCGGCGGGTCCCCGGCTGGGAAGGCCGGGCCGCGGCAGGGCCGGGGCGGGAGGCGCTGCTGGGGAAAAACCAACATTTCCCCTCGGAGCGGGGCGCGCCGGGCGGCTGGCGGGGCTGAGAGGCGGCTCTGAGAGGCCATTGACGGGGCACAATGGCCACAGGTTTCCAGCCCAGCCAAAGGCGACTTTGTTTGCAGTCCCCTCCCCCCGGACAGTGATTTATTTTTGCTCCAGGAGCCGGTCCTGGACAGCCCCGGGCCCTGGCCCACACCCCCGGCTGCAGCGCCCGCTGGCCAGCGGGCCGAGTGCTGGCCAGCCACCGCAGAGGCCCTGGGCGGCCCGCATCTGGGTGGGGGCTGTGTGCGGGGCTGGGGCCTCGGCTGGCTCGGAGAGGGCCGCCGCCCTCGGGGACCCCCAAGCGCGGCACTCGGAGGGCCTGCGGGGCGGCTGTAAGGGCTCGGCGAGGCCCCGCGCGAGGAGCGGGCGGCAGGGGCGGGCGGGGAGCGTCTCACAAGCTCGGGTGCGGCCGACACCCACGCAGCAGCCCAGCGCTGCCGACCAGACCGCCGGCCGCCGGGCAGGGGCGCCCAGGCGACCTCCAAGGCCCACCGGGGAAGCAGAGGCCTTGCCGTTGGGCAGTGGTGCTGGCTCCCGTGGCCGCCAGGCCCTACGGTCATCGGGCCGGCCCAGGCATGGCCGGGGAGACGCGGGGCCCGGGTGCCCAGCCTGCCAGTGCCACCGCTGCCCACGCCACCCTCCCCTCGGCCGTGGCGCCGCCGCGTCCAGGCCTGAAGCTGTCCCCAAAGGCTCCCGAGCCAGGCAGCAGAGGACAGGCAGGATGGGGGTCTGGCAGATAAGAGGGGGCTCAAAGCCGCCGGCAGCGCACGGCTCCCAGGGCCTGGCAGGGGCACCCGCAGCACCGGATGCGCCCGGCTGGCCGCACTGGGCAGCCCCCACCCTCGGGCCAGGCGGCCAGTCCTGGCGGGGCGGGAGGGGGTGCGGGCACGAGGCCCACCTGGGCCGCCGCCCGCACCCAGCACCCGAACGCGGCCATATAAGGCCAGGCTGGTCTCGGTGCGCCCGCCGCGGGCGGGGGAGGGGAAGGCCTCAGAGGACTGGTGGACAGGGCGAGGGACACACCCAAAGGGCCGGCCTGGCCGCCAGGCCTGCCCAGCTGAGGCCAGACGGGCCACGGCGGGCAGGGGCCTGGGCTGGCATCGCCACCGCGGCCCGCGCCTGCCACGCTCACCGGGCTGGGCAGGCCGGCCCTCGGAGGCCCAGACCTGGACATGGGCGGCGGGCGCGCCCACCCTGGTGTGGCCGGTCCCAAGGAGGGCAGGCGGGGTGGCCTGCAGGAGACCCGCATCGCCCAGGCGGTGCCACGCCGGGGACTCGTCTGTGCCCTCCGGGGATGGGAAGGCCAGGGAACCCGTGACGGCCAGCAGCAAAAGACCCCCGTCCCCACACCCCACCCTGGCCGCCACGGGGGTCTGCCGGGTCCCAGGGGCCTAACCGGGCCAACGGGGCCAGAGCCCACTCCCCAAGAATCCGCAGGGGCCGGCCGCCTCCCCTCCAGAGTGTGCCGGGCAAGGGGCAGGGGCCTGTGCCCACGCTGGCCAGCTGGGGCAGCTCCCGGGCGGGCTGTAGCCCCCACGGGTGACGGGGAGCTGCGGCGCGGGTGAGGCCGGCGGGAGGGCGGCGCGGCCGCAGGGGCGGGGCGCAGGCACGCGAGCCAGGCGGGCACTGTGGCAGGGTTCAGGGCCGGGAGGGAAAGGGGCGGCGCTGGCGAGGCCGGGGCGCCGGGCCGGGCGCCAGGACTCACCTCGGGCGGCGGCGGCCGGCGGGAGGGCCCCCAGCAGCAGCGGCGGCAGCAGCAGCAGCAACAGCGCGGGGCTCGGCGTCATCTCGCCGGCGGACCTGGGGCGTCGCGGTCGGTCAGGGCGCGGGCCGCCGCCGGCACCCGGCCGGCCGCCCCTTCCCTGCCCGCGCTCCAGGCGGAGGAAGCGGCGGCGGGGAGAAGCCCTGGGTATCAAAGGCAGACAAAGAGCTTACACTAATTACCGGGCTCCCCGCCGCCCCCCTCCGAGCAGCGTCTGGATTCCTGGCGCTTGTAACTCGGGCCTGCCCGCGGGACACACAACACCGGCGGCCCCGCAGATAATCGCCTGCGCCATTAGCGGACAAATTTGCGCTGGGGGGCCCACGTGGGGTGCAGGGGCGGGGGCGGGGCGCGGGCCGGACCGCGGGCCCGGCGGGAGCGGCGGCGGCGCGTGCCGGTGCCCGCGACCCCCCCGGGGCTGGGGGCCTGGACCCTCGCGACCCCGGCGGCGACTCCGGTCCGGCCCGCCGGAGTCGGCCCTCCCGGGGGTCGCGGGCGCGCACGGGGTCTCACCTCGGCTGTGCTTGCGGGCGGCGGGGCTCAGGGCCGGGCCCGCGGGGCGCACTCCGCGGTCATCGCCGCCCCGGGCGCCGCCCCCGCCGCCCCGCGCCCCCGGGCCCGGCCTCGGGACGGGGACGGGGCGGCGCTACCTGGGCGCGGGCGGCTCGGGCGGCGCCGGGGCCGGGGGCCGGGATCGGGGCCGGAGCGCGCGGCAGGGTCGGGTCCGCGGGCCGGGGGCCGGGGCCGGGGTCCCGGGGCGGCGGGGCGAGGGGCCCGGGGCGCCGCGCCGCGAGGCGTCCTTCCCTGCGGGGCTTTGTCAACTCTCCCGGAGCGAGCGCCGAGCCCGCCGCGCGCCCCGCCCCGGCACAACTTCCCGCCAATCGGCGCGCCCCGGCCCGCCCCGCGCCCGAACTTTCCTCCAACCCGCGCGCGCCCGCCCCGCCCGCCGCCCTCCGGGGCCTTAACCCTCGCGGTGCGGGCGGCCCGCGGGCGGGGCGGTGCCCCGGGACGCGCCCCGCCCCCGCCCCGCCCCGGGCGCCACCCCGCCCCGCCGCACTCGTCCCACCGGTCCCTACGCACCGCCAGGTGCCGCGGCGCCCACCCCACACCTGCACCCCCGGCCGCGTCAGGGACCCCAGCCTCAGGGCACCTCCGCACGCCAGGGCTGGCCCTGGCCGAGCCCAGGCCGCCTGAGAGCTGGCCAGCCGCGCCCCCTGGCTGTGCCACGGGGCGCTTCCACAGCGCAGCGCAGGTCCGGCGCCCAGTGAGCCGCTGGCAGCTGCGGGGAGAGCCAAGCCCCACTCCAGCCCAAGCGCTCCGCCGTGATAGGAGCCAGAGAGGTCCTGCCGGGCGCCGCGGGCTTGCCCTTGAAGGAGGACAGGTATGTCCCACCGCCCACCTGGAGGCCCGCACGTCTGGCGCCCCTGTGCGGGCATGTGGTGGACAGCAGGGCCCCGGGGTCCTGGAGCCTCACAGCAGACAGGGGTCCTGCGGCCCGGGCAGGTGAAGCGCCCGCCCACAGCAGACAAGTATGACGTCCGGGATCGCCATCAGCGCCTGGCATGGCCAGGAGGGAGGCCGTCCAGCGCAGCCCTCCTGCCTCCTGCGCCCAGCACCCCACCTGGCACCCCCTGCTCCGCCCCGGAGGCCCCCACACCGCCCCTACTCCCATCCATCTTCTCCCCCAATGACCGGGTCAGGCTCCCCAGAGAATCCTGATCCTACTGTGGCTCCCCAGTGCCCCCAACACAAACTCCGCAGCCCCGCAGGCCACGCCCCTCAACCCGGTTAATCTACAGCAGCCACACCCAGCGCCCTCCAGTGCTGTTCCCTCGGGAACCCTGCCTGGACGGCCTCCTGCCCGGACGGCCTCTGCTCCCGGCCTCTCCCCAGAAGCCTCCAGGGAGGCCTGAAACTGGAGAGGGCTGGCAGGCCAGTGACCCCAGCGCCAAGGACAGCTGGGTGGGGGTGCCAGCCATCAGCCTTTGGAGCCCTTCAAGGCCCAGGCGGCCCACCCTTCCCAGGCCGGCGGCGGCGGCAGCAGCTCCCCAGGCTTGTGTGCAGGCCGTGTGGGCACCGGGAAGGAGTGCGCCCAGCCTGCCTGCCTGAGGCTGCAGGAGCCAGCTGCGACCCGAGTAGCCCTTCTGCTGGGCGGCCAGGCCCGCGGGCCGGGAAGTGGCCAGCAGCGGGGCTGGGCCCCTGAGGACCTGGGGCTGGGGCTGGGGCTGGGCACGGTCAGGTGCCCCGGTGGGCTGCGCAGGTGGGCAGAGGTGCCAGCGGGCAGAGGCCCCCAGCCGCGTGGACAGGCCCCACGCGGAGTCACCACCGAAGCGTGAAGAGCCGACAGGTGTGCAGACCGACAGGGCAGGTGTGTGGACCGCTCCAAGGGCGAGAGGCGAGAAACCGGAAGTGGGCGGCGGTGGAGGGAGGTGCGGGGAGGCGAGCTGTGGGGAGGGGTCTCCGCCCGCCGGCCGCGGCTGCCTGGGCGCGGCGGCGCAGGCAGGTGGGAGGAGGCGTGGTCCGGAAAGGGCCGGTCCTGGGCGGCCCCCTCTCTCGGCGGCCACGCGCTGCCCCCTGGTGGCCGTGCTGGGCATGACAGCCCCTGTCCCTCCCGCCGCGCACACCCGCTTCTTCCAGGAAGCCCTCCGACCTGCGCCCCGCCCCTACGGCAGTTAGGCCAGGGTTCTGAATGGGCTCAGGTTCTGTCCCTCTGAAACGGAGACCGTGGGCAACTAGCTGACCTCTGGTCTCAGCGCCCCAGCCCAACCCCGCAGCACTGGCGCGGGGCTTGCGGGAGCCGCGGCGGTGCCCGGGGACGCGGGTTTGGCTGCCCGGCAGCTCTGCCCCGCGGTGGGCTGGGGCTCCCGGCAGGGGGCGCCCCTGGCCCAGCTGCGTCTGCTCCAGGCGAGCTAATGACCGACTGACCCTGCAACAGCGAACACAGCAGAGGTGGACACAGCCTTGCCCAAGACTGGCCCTGCCATGAGGCCTTGCGAGACGGGACACCTGAGGGCCCCGACTGTGCTGCCCCATGGGGTGCTGTGGGGGGAGGGAAGGGGTGCAGACAGGACCTTCTCGGGGCCAGAGTTTGTGGGGTCAGGGGGACAGAGGAATGGGGGGCGGAGGTCTTGTGATGTCTGGTGGTGACAGCGGTCACCGGAGACAGACATGCGCCCCCGGCTCTCTCCTGGCAAGACTGGCCCCCCACTCCACGCTCGCCGCACCTGCAGGCTGTCCAGCTCCCGTGCACCAGGCTGCTGGCTTTGTCCCCACCGCGTCCCGCCCTCCTGGCCGGGGTCTTCCGCCTTGGCTGCGCTCACCACCCTGCATCTAGCACGGAGGTGCCCAACACCCACGCACGGTCACCCGGTGACCGCTCCCAACAGGAAAGAGGCTGTGTCCACACCAGCTCCTAGGGTGGACAGCGGAACCAGTGAACAATAACTGAAGAGGGGAGCAAGAGGAGTCTTGAAACAGGCAGGATGGAGTCTCGGGCTTGCTGGCCAGCGGGGGGCCACCACGCCTGGCCAGGGCAGTGGTCTCGCGTCACGAATCTCAGGGTTAAGCGGCCACGGCGGCAGCGGATATGAGGCCCGGGCACCCGACCCGGCCCCAGAGCACAGGGTCACACCTGAGAAACCACCAACATCTGACAGGGTGACGGGCCAAAACCCCGGGCGCAGCGAGAGCCCCTCCGGGGGACCCCAGCACTAGCCTTGCCCCGTGAGAAGGAAGATGGACCTCATCTTCTCAGATGAAACCAGGACAGGTCAGGAGCCGGCCTCGAGTGCAGTGGGGCCAGCAGACCGGTGTCCACGGCTCCGGGACGTGGGCTGGAGGCTGAGGTGCCAGGTGCACAGGCTGGACACACCACACCCCAGGCTGGGCCGGGGAGAAATGGACAAACGTCCAGGACACGGTGCCTGGTGCCCGCCCTGGAGGCTGCCCCCACTCAGGGCCGCTGCTGCCCCGTGGCTCCAGCACACCCGAGAGGCAGCAGTGGCCTGGGGCAGGGCAGCGTCCGGCACCCACCCGCGGGGCAAGACCACCTCGAACATGAGGCGAGTGGTTGTCGCTTTGGCTAATTAAGGCCAGAGCACAGGCTGGGCCTCGCGTCCAGCACGTTTGGTATGTCGGGGTGTGGAGTGGGATGGCATCTGGGAGCCCCGTGTGGCTCACCCCACGAACTGGAGGAGCCGCAGTGTCCCCATGGGCTGGAGACAGTGCGGACGGGCCTCCCCATGAAGCCTCAGCTCAGCACATCGGCACGGCCAGCAGCTGGTCACTGGGCAGGGCGGGCCACCTCCAGGGCCTGCGGGAGACCCGGCGCGTGACCCCCAGTGCTGTGGAACTTGCCGTGGATCTGGAAACCGGCCCGGGGCAGTGACGCCACGCCGGGTGCAGGGCGAGCCCTCGGCCACACGGGGTCGTTCAGCAGCCGGGAGCACGCGGCGAGCTCGGACACGCATGGTCACCTAGTGACCACTCCCGACAGGAATGAAGCTGTGTCCACACCAGGCCCACTCGTTGTTTGCTTGTGACAGCCTCATCGGAGGCTGACAGGTGACAGACACACACTGTCCAGCCCAAGGGACAGGACAGGCTGCGGGAGCGGTAACCCGAAGCACTGGCCACAGAGCCACGGCCAGGAGCCCCAGGAAGGCCTGCCTCCTGCAGCACCGCCAGGCCATGGCCTGACTGGACAAGCAGGAGATGGGAGGACGGAGGGGCCTCCTCAGAAGCAGGCGGCCCACACATGTGCCGAGTGGCTGGTGGGCCCTGGGTGGTCATCTCCCTCCCAGGGCATCTTCTGCTGGAATGGCCGCTGTGGCCTCTGTCAAGCTGTCTACCTGAAACCCCATCGGGCTTCCCCTCCTGGAGAGCGTGGACAGGCCGCGGGTCAGGACCTGCTCTGGAGGCGCTGTCTCACTCATTCCCCCAGGGGGTGCTGGGTCACAGACCTACAGGGCTGGCTGTGGCTCCTGGGAGCCCAGCAACCTCCCTTTTATATGTAGTGCCAGGATTATAGATTGGACCAATCAGGTGTGAGCTATGAGCTGACTGGTGCTGAATGGTCCAATCAGCTATAAGCTTGAAAAATGATCCAATCAGACTGGGGGGGGGGCTGAAAGAGTATATAAATCAGGGCTGGAAGAAAGAAGGGACCCTGTTCTAGCCACTGAAGAAAGAAGGGGAAGACTGTCCCTGGCCTCCAAAGGAAGAAGGCCCAGCAGCTGACCTCTGAGGAAGAAAGAAAAGCTGAAGACCTGGCAGAGACTGGGCTGGGCCTCTGCGCCTGTCCCTGACACGCCTGAGAGGACCCTCAAGGCCCCGGTCTGGTGTTGTCCAGCCTCTCAGACAGCTGTGAACACTGGGTGTCTTTGACACTGCCTCTGGGGGACCAGTGGTGACCCTCCCTACTGGCCAGTGCTGTCCAGCACTCCTGGTGTCCAGTGATGACTGTCACAACAGGCCAGTGCTGTCCGTCCGGCTCTATTTACAGGTGACCAGTACTCTGCTTATATCTGTGCTTCTGGTGGACACTCTGGGGTGAGATAGCTGACCACCTGGGGCTGCAGAGAGTTCTGTTCCCCTGTTTGTAGGATAAACCCTGTGGTGGTTGTTTCTGGGGCATGAGGTCTCTTGCAGTTGTGTGTGCAGGTGACACCCACAGACAGTGACCTGTCCCTTGCCCGGCCACGGCCCGTCGCACAGGCATTACTGTAGCCCTTGGGTTTTGGCTGCTCTCATCTGAGCATCCTCCCTGCCGTGTTTCAGCTCCAGGACCAAAATGGGTTGGACCCCAGCATGGCCAGGGAGGACGGTGTCCCAGAAGGGCCCTAGGCCTCCCTGACCCATGGCAGGAGGCGGGAGGCCACGGGCTCCAGGGGGAGGGCCATGCCTCTGCACCCCACAGCACCCACCTCTAAGGATTTGGAGCGCAGCAGGCCGCTCTGACCCCTGTCTGGGGGGATGGCCCAGCAGACCCCCGTGGCAGAGCTCCCATGCAAGGAGAGAAGGCCTGCAACTGGACCCCCAGCATTGAGCTGGGCTATTGGGGTCACCCT
This sequence comes from Scalopus aquaticus, assembly GCA_004024925.1. NCBI lineage: Eukaryota > Metazoa > Chordata > Mammalia > Eulipotyphla > Talpidae > Scalopus > Scalopus aquaticus. The sequence goes on from PVIJ01009303.1 coordinate 56,573, forward strand.
CCATTTGAGTTCTAGGGAAAGTCGACCCATCTCCAGGGCCACCTACAGTTCTGTCCCAAAACATGGCGGGGCACCTGTACATGGGGAAAGGAACCCCATAAACAGGCGACTGCAGCCCCCCCACCCACACAGGGCTTCCCCCGTCATTGGGGGGGAGGGAGTCAGACATGGCTCGGCCCACCCCCGCGGCCAGCCCCAGCTGCACTGGACACCCTTCCCTGCCCGGCGGCTCCGCCCGGCTCCACGCAGGCCCATCCCCAGACAGAGGCTGCGACCCCAGACCATGTGCAAAGGCCCTTTAAAGGGGCGGGGGTCCCAGTCCATCGGGCTCCATTAGCAGTCGCAGGGTGCGCCCTCCAGGGTCCGCACGGGGCGGGAGAAGGGGCCGGGCCGGGCCCAGTAGTCCACGGCGCGGACCCGGTAGCAGCCGGAGATGACCTGGGTGTCTGGGAAGGCAAGGCCACGCCTGCTGCCCAGGGCGCCCCAGATCCCAGAGCCCAGCAGTGCCCGCCCAGCCCAGGGCGGGGACGGGGGGCACACCTGGGCTGAACACGAAGAGGTTAAAGGTCGAGGGCTTCCTGCTCAGGGGCCTGTAGGCCTCTCCCTCCGGGGCGAACTGGATCTCGTAGGTCCACAGGCACCTGGGGGGTCAGGCCCAGGCTGATGGGGACGCGGTCAGGGCCCGTCCCTTGGCCCCTCACGAAGGGCGGACAGGCCACGCGGCAGGGGGTCCCAGCAGCTGTCCGCACCGTCCCCTGCAGGGGCCTAACCCAGCCAGCTCAGGGCTGGGCATTGGAGGGGCGCAGAGGAGCTCAGCCCTGCGGGGCTGGCCCGGCAGTGGCCAGTGGGGGGCCGGGGACCCTCAGGACGGCTGGCTGGGGAGGGACGGGGCGGGTGGTGTCATTCACGTACTTGGAGCCCACGAGGTCATCTGACCAGACCAAGAGCAGCTGCCCGTGGGTCAGGGGCAGAGCACGGAGCCGGGTCACCTGGGGACAGAGAGGGAGGGGAGGGCTGAGGCGGGGGCGGTGGGGGCGGGGCGCGAGGACGGGGGTGGGGGGGCGCCACTTGCCTGGCCCGGAGGGCGGTCAGGGCGCGCGCACACGTGCACCAGCAGGAGCGAGGGCAGCGAGAGCTGGGGGCGCAGGGTCAAGCGGCCGCCGGCAGGCAAGGGGCGTGGCGCCGTGACCACCGGGTCCTGGGGACAGGGCGGGGCAGTCAGGAGTCCCGGCTCTCCGAGAGGACTCGGCCCTCTGTCGACCTCACCCGCACCCCAGGACCCGGGCCGGCGCACCTCGGCCGCGCGCATGCGCCGGAAGTGCTCCGCTGAGGGGAAGACGGGCCGGCCGAGGCGCTGCCACTCTCCGTGGGGGCTGCAGAGCCGGTTGTCCAGGTAGAGCGTCACGTAGACCAGCCCTGCCAAGCGGGGGCGGGACGCTGGGACCATGCCGCGCCCCCACCCCGCCGCAGCCTCCCCGGGACGCCCGCTCACCCGGGCCCGGGGGCACCCCGTGCAGGCGCAGGATCACCGCGGCGCTGCGGTTGGCGTGCGCGCGGGTGTCGTCGCTCGCGTAGACCAGCACCGTGGCGCGCCAGGCATCGGCCGGGCCCAGCGGGCGATGGGCGCTAGCCAGGACGCCCACCGTGTGGTTGCTGTCCAGCACCACCCCGGCCTGCGACACCTGGGCCCAGAGCTGCTCGCCGTCTGCGGGGCGGAGGGGGCGCTCGCCAGGCGGGGTGGCCGCTCCTCCGCCCCACCAAGGCCTGGATCCCACACTTGCCCCGCTTTTGGGTAAAGAGGGTCCCGGGCCCCACCACTAGTTCTACCCGAGGAGCCTGAGGGGAAGCAGAGGGAGTGAGGTGGAAGGAGCTGCCCCTCCCCACAGGGCAGGTCCACCCCCGACCCCTCAGCCTCTGGCCGGTATGACCTTCCCCCAGCTCATGTCCTTCATTCTCCCAGTGCAGGGTGCGCGCCCCCGGCGTTTCTGGGGCGGGTGCCGCGGCGAGGGAGGGCACCATGGCAGGGGGAGGGGAGGCATGGGGGCACGGGGAGGGGCCCCGCCGCGGGGGTGGGTGGGCCGCAGCAGGGGGAGGGGAGGCTCGGCAGGCGGGGCACGGGGGGGGGGGGGCGTGTCGCTGCGGGGAGTGGGGCGCCGCTCACCCAGCAGCGCCAGCAGCCCCATGGCCGTGAGCACCGGCTTGCGCAGCAGCTGCACGTGCGGCGGGAGCGTGTTGTTGACCTGGAAGCGCGCGGTGAGCGTGCGCTGCGAGAAGGGGTGCGGGTGGTAGCTGAGGAACGCGTTGTCGTTGCTCAGGAGCTCGTAGCGGACGGAGGCGCTGGCGTTGGCGACGAGCTGGTTCTGGTGCTGCGCGATGACCTGCGGCACGGGGAGCTGGGACCACGCGCCCCCGCCGGCCCCGCGCGGGCAGGCCTCCCGCCCGCACCTTCACCACCATGGCTGCGTAGGTCACGTCGGTTCTCCAGGGCTGCGGCAGAGCCCAGCCCACCAGCGGGTCCGCCTCGTCGTTGTAGACGGGGGTGTCGGTGAACTCGGGGAAGAGCCGCTGGATCTGCTGCACGGCCGCCCGCTCCTGCTCCAGAATGTAGATGGAGCTGCCCGCGCCCTGCGGACGCGCTTGCCTGAGCCGGCCAGGGTCTTCCGGGCAGGCTGGCTCGCGGGGCGCCGGGCCCTTCCCTTCCTACCTTCTTGTGGAGGGCGATGTAGTCCAGCCGCACGCCCACCTCCCCCGTGAAGAAGTTGGTGCCGTGGAGACAGTGCGCCAGGAGCCCCCAGCTCAGCGGGGAACGCGGCGGCGGGTGGAAGGAGTCTCCGGGGCCGCCCAGCCGCAGCGCCGGGCTGACGGCGCGCAGACCCTCGGAGCAGGCGTCGTAGTAGTTCAGGAAGCCTGGATGAGGGGCCCGCAGTCCGCGCTGGCCGGGGGCGCCGCGCTCCGCCCGCCCCCTCGCTCCAGGGAAGGACACCCACCTTGCAAGGTCATGGTCACGTTGTCAAAGTCGTGGTGGTCCGGCTCGTTCCAGGTCTCGAAGTTCCACTTGGAAACGTGCGTGAGCCCGTACCTCCCTGCAGAGCGTTCCTGCATCGCGCATGCGCCCCACCCTCGGCCTGGGCGCGCCTGGCCCCGCCTGGCCCCTCCCGACGCCCGGGGAAGGGCGCCTACGGGTGGTGGCCGGGATGTGGTAGGGGTTCGGTCCCGTAGGAGCCCGCCACGCCTCCTGGCCTCCCTCCCCTATCGGGGCCCTAGCTCACGGGCTGGTCGGGCGAGGGCAGCTGGCCCAGAAGCGCCCCCCGCCCCCAGGGCGTGCGCCCCGCCCACCGATATATCTCCGGGCCAGGAGAGAGACCAGGTCCTTCCACTCAAACACCTGCTGCTTGTCCTCAAAGTCGGTGAAGCGTCCGGACGGGCTGCCCATCAGCTCGAAGCCTGCAGCCACAAGGGGGCTGTCCTGGCCGCCGGCACCCCGCCAGCCACCTCCAAACCACGCTGCCCCAGCCCCACCCACTGGCGCCCCCCAGGCCGTGCCAGCCTGCCCCCCAACCCACCTGTCCCCCACCGCCTGCCAGCTGGGACCAATCCTGAGAAGCCAGCAAGGACCCGGAAGGCCCGGAGCAGGGCGGGTGCAGGGGTGCAGGCCAGCCGCGTACCTGGGAGGAGCTGATTCTCCTGGAGAAGGTCCAGGTACCGGTCCAGGTGGGTAAAGTTGTAACTCGGGCCCTGCCCCGCAGATCCCCTGTGGGAGGACACTCAGTAGGACGCAGTGGGGGAGCGGCCAGGAGCCAGGCGGAGCAGCCCTCCCTCGGAAACACCGCAGACGTGCACCAGTCGCTCACGCCTGGTGGGAGCGGTGCGGTCGCTGGGGCCCACCGCTGCGGGCTCGGGGCGGCCTGTGCTGGGGGGAGGCGGCAGGACGGGCCACACCTGCTCCTCTGGGCTCCCTGTGCTGCTTCTGCGCCCCGAGACTGCACGAGCGGGCGAGCGGACGCCCCCCAGCCCGGCTGCGGCCTACAGCCCGCGGGGCTCCCCCAAGAGGGGCTGGAGGGAACCGAGGCCAGGCGGCTGCAGGGCCGGGGGCGAGGAGAGCCAGCAGTGTGGCCAGCGGCCCCCCAGGCTGGCCGGGCTCGGGACGTGCGAGCTGTGAGAGGGGCCCCACCAGCCCCCGAGCCTGGGGAGATGGCCCGACTCAGGCGGAGAGGGGTGCAAGCCGGCCAGCGCCTCCGCAGCCCCAGCAGCTGCACGTGGACAGCGGCGCAGAGAGGACCCTGAGGCCCCCCGCCGGGCACAGCTGCCCCCCGCCCCGTTGAGCCCCCACGAGGGCCCCTCTGGGGTTTCTGTGCCTGGGGTCTGGGCACGCCCAGCGAGTGTCCCCACAAAGCCCCGTGTTTGCCTCGACACCCCTCCCAGACCCCGACTCCCCTGTCCAGCTTGGCCACGACGCTCTGAAGGCCCCTGGGGGGGCCAGCGGGACGGGGGGGGGCAGCAAGGTGGCCTCCCGCCCAGTGTGGGGCTCTGCTCGGGCCGCTGCCAACAGGCAGGCTGGGCTGCTTCACCGGGGGAGTGGACGTGGAGGGCGCCTGCCCCGGCTGGGTGAGGTCACCGACCCAGGGGGTGCAGGGCGGCCGCGGGGCAAAACATCAGCAGGCCCGAGCGGGGCGGGGTGCAGCGCTGGGCGAGGGGCGCAGCGGGGCCTGTCGCTGGCCGCTGAGGCAGCCTGGCCTGTATCTCCACCCTCGCCTGGCCTGGCCACCCTGGGCGCCCGCCCGGACACTGAGGACCTCACTGAACTCCCGTGCCACGCCTCGCCCTGTGACACGGCCCAGTCCTGGCCCCCCGGGGCCCTCTTGGGCCTCCCGGTGGTGGCCCTGCCTGGTGGCCAGGGCTGCTGAGCTCCTGGCCCGCTGGGGTGCCCCCCACCCCTGCCATCCAAAGGTCGCAGCCGGTAGCAGACATCAAACTGAGCAAGCACTTGGGTAAAAATTAAACGCACACAGCGGGCCGGTTCCAAAGTTCCAGGGGGGCATCCGCCGTGCTGGGTGCCCCAGCAGAGCGCAGACCAGGGCTCTCTCCGCGGGCTGGAGGCCACCAGGCTCCACTCTGGGAGGCGCAGAAGCCCCGCGGCCCTGGCTCCAGGCTGGGGCCCTGCTGTGGCGCCTCAAGCCTCGGTCTCTCCCGACGCGCCGGGGCGGGGGACTGGGAGCCCTAAGCCAGGGAGGCGGCTGCGCCGAGCCAGCAGGGGCGCGCTGCACCGGCCCAGTCCCTCCCGCCAGCCCGGGCTATCTCCCGGCGTCCGGGCCGAAGCTGGGCGGCTGCCCCGACGGGCTCGCCTCCCGCTGCGGGCCTAGCACGTGGGCCGAGGCCGCGGCGGCGGCACAACGACCGCATTGAGCGCGCGCCGGCGGCGGGTCGGCTCTGCAGGCGTCCCCACCCCAGCCTGAGCCGGTGCGCCGCGGCCAGAGCGGCGCCGGGAGGTGAGTGCTCGGCCGCGCGCGCCGGGGTGCGGTCCCGGGACCGCGCACTCGGCTGCGGGCGCGGAGCGGGACAGGCGCGCGGGGCCCGGGGCGCGCTCCCGAGGCGGGGTCCGGGCAGAGCAGGGCGCGGCCCGGGGCGCGCGTGCTCGGAGGGGCCCTGCCCCGGCGCGGGGGCGGGGATGGGGGGGAGTGACGGCGCCCAGGGCCCGCGGGGGAGAGACCCCCCGGGATGCACCATGTCTGGCGGGCGGGGAGTCCCCAGCAGCCGGCGGGGGCGCGCGCTCGCTGGCGGCGCCTGAGACATTCATGCTCAGCCCGGGAGACCCACAGCCCCTTTGCCATGGTGGGGCCAGCATTTCCTCTCCGGATAAGCGCGCTCGCCCGTGAAAGGGCGACTGAAAGGCAAACTCCGAGGCACCAAGGGGCAGGAGGCCCAGCACGCGGCCAGGGGGCTGGAGTGCGGGGACCCCTCAGCCCGCCCGCCAGGGGCCTGGGCCCCTCCCTGCTGTGCCTTCAGCCCGCAGGTCTGTGACCCTGGTCCCCATGCAGGGACCCAGAGCGGGCAGAGGGACACTGGGGGGCACCCAGGGGTCCCACAGCCTCAAAGGGCAGGTTGAGGTAGACCCCCGTGGTGCCGAGGTGGGCAGCAGAGGGGCCTGGGGCTCCAGGCCTGTCCCCAGAGGCCGCCGGCCGGCCAGGGAGTCTCCGTGGCAGGCGTGTGGGGTAGCGCCTGGAGATAAGGCGGTTTATGGCCGTCGGTAGCTGCAGGGCTTTATCTGACCTGGGCCCCAACCAGCAGCTCCCGTCGGCAGGGGGAGGGGGAGGCCCTGGGCGTGCGTCCTCACCACCGCAGGTGCGGGCGACACCGGGACCCGCAGGTGTCCGGTTACAGGACGCTCCGTTAGCCACCGGGCAGCCCCTGGCCGCGTAAGGCCACGACCCAGCGGCCTGAGCCAGCAGCAAGCCCCACGCCCACCCCTGCAGCGCGGCCAGCGCCCGCTGGCCTGCCTCAGACGGGCCTGGTCACACGACCCGGACGGTACCCGCTGCTTCCAGCTGACCCAGCCCATCCACGGGCCTTGAGGCGCCCAGGGCCCACATGCTTCAGCCCCTGAGCAGACAGTCTCCAGGGCCCACTCTGGAGCCCAGGGACGTGCAGGAACCGCCCACTGCCCGCTGTCCGCGCTGCTGCGTCCTGCACACCCAGGCCCTCCAGCCCGAGCCGGGCGGCCTGCTGGCCCTGCCAGGGGCACGGTGTGGACAGCCCACGGCCGAGCCAGCCACCCTCCCCTGCGGCAGCCCCACCGGGACGCGCCCTCAGGGACACCCCAGCTCCCTCCGCGCTGGCTGGGAGGCGGCTGTCCAAGGCCGCCCTGAATGGTGCAGGGATGACCAGCCGTCGGTGAGCGCCAAGAGGGCCCCCACCCGGGGCACCCCTCCTGGGGAGCCCCGCCCCAGGGGCAGGGGAGCGGCTGCAGAGGCCACGCGGCTGGACAGTGGCAGGGACGCTGGGGGCGACGGCAAGGCCCGGCCCGGTGGGCAGCGGCTCGGGCTGGGCCAGGCTGGCCTGGGCCTCCTGGCGCCCTCCCGCCAGCAGCGACGCCCGCCTCTCTGTTGCAGGACCCGCTGCCCCGGGATGGATGTGTCCGCTGAGGGCCCGCCACCGGCCGGGGGGCAGGAGCTGGTGCCGCGGCCGCCGCCCGCTCCCCAGGGCCTGCGGCAGGCGCTCCGGGCCCGGCTGCGGAGGGGCTGGGACTGCAGCCCGCGGGGCGCCTGGACGCTGGTGCAGGCCCTGCTGCCCGCCACACGCTGGCTGCCCCGCTACCAGCCGCGGGAGGACCTGGCCGGAGACATCATGTCTGGGCTGGTCATCGGCATCATCCTGGTGCCGCAGGCCATCGCCTACTCGCTGCTGGCCGGCCTGCAGCCGGTCCACAGCCTCTACACGTCCTTCTTCGCCAACCTCATCTACTTCCTCATGGGCACCTCGCGCCACGTCTCCGTGGGCATCTTCAGCCTGCTGTGCCTCATGGTGGGCCAGGTGGTGGACCGGGAACTGCTGCTGGCCGGCTTCGACCCCGCGCAAGACGGCCCGGGGTGGGCGGGCAACGGCAGCGGCCACAACGCCTCGGCCGCTGCACTGGCCCCCGGGCCGCCGGGCTGCAGGCGGGACTGCTACGCCATCCAAGTGGCCAGCGCCCTCACGCTGGTGGCCGGGATTTACCAGGTGAGGCGCTGCAGGGTGTCCAGGGCTGGCCCCCGGGGGGGCCACGGGGCTGCGGGCTGGGGGCAGCCGGTGCGGCCAAGCGAGACGGTGCAGGGCAGTGGGCAGCCCCTCCAGCAGGAGGCCGAGGGGCCTCACTCCAGCCGCCCCGTGCAGGCCCTGGCCGCCTGCTGCCCCGCCCGGCCAGCGCCGGCGTCGCCCTGTCGGGTGCCCGGGGCCTCTGGGGACCTTGGTGCGGGCGCCGGCCTGACCCCTCTGTCCGCAGGTCCTCATGGGCGTCTTCCGCCTGGGCTTCGTGTCCGCCTACCTCTCGCAGCCGCTCCTGGACGGCTTCGCCATGGGGGCCTCGGTGACCATCCTGACCTCACAGCTGCGGCACCTGCTGGGCGTGTGGGTCCCGCGGCACCAGGGCCCGGGCATGGTGGTCAGCACGTGGCTGAGCCTGCTGCGCAGGGCCGGGCAGGCCAACCCCTGCGACTTGCTGACCAGCGCGGTGTGCCTGGCCTCGCTGCTGGCCCTGAGGGCGCTCTCGGACCGCTGCCGGCACCGCCTGAAGGTGCCGCTGCCCTCGGAGCTGCTGGTCATCGTGGCGGCCACGCTGGTGTCCCACTTTGGGCAGCTGCACGAGCGCTTTGGCTCCAGCGTGGCCGGCGACATCCCCACCGGCCTCCCGGCCCCGGAGGTGCCGGCGCCCGCGCTGATGTGGCGCGTGGCGCTGGACGCCGTGCCCCTGGCCCTCGTGGGCGCCGCCTTCTCCGTCTCGCTGGCCGAGCTGTTCGCCCGCAGCCACGGCTACTCCGTGCGCCCCAACCAGGAGCTGCTGGCCGTGGGCTGCTGCAACGTGGTGCCCGCCTTCTTCCACTGCTTCGCCACCAGCGCGGCGCTGGCCAAGAGCCTGGTGCGCACGGCCGCCGGCGGCCGCACACAGCTGTCCGGCGTGGTCAGCGCCGCTGTGGTGCTGCTGGTGCTGCTGGCCCTGGCGCCGCTCTTCCGGGCCCTCCCACGCAGCGCGCTGGCCTGTGTGGTGGTGGTCAGTCTGCGCGGGGCCCTGCGCAAGGCTGTGGAAGTCCCGCAGCTGTGGCGGCTCAGCCCGGCTGACGCGCTGGTGTGGGTGGCCACGGCGGCCACCTGCGTGCTGGTCAGCACCGAGGCCGGGCTGCTGGCCGGCGTGCTGCTCTCGCTGCTCAGCCTGGCCGGCCGCACCCGGCGCCCGCGGGCGGCCCTGCTGGCCCGGGTGGGGGACTCGGCCGTCTACGAGGACACCGCGGAGTTCGAGGGCCTGGTGCCCGAGCCGGGTGTGCGGGTCTTCCGCTTCGCTGGCCCCCTCTACTACGCCAACAAGGACTTCTTCCTGCGGTCACTCTACCGCCTCACCGGGCTGGACGCAGGGCGTGCGGCCCGCCAGAGGGAGCAGGCCCAGGAGGCGGGGTCCGGCGGGCACGCCCCCGGCCAGGGCAAGGGTGCGGCCGGGGCGGCCAGCGCCGCCCCTCTGGTGCCGGCCGCCGGCTTCCACACCGTGGTCGTAGACTGCGGCCCTCTGCTGTTCCTGGACGCGGCCGGCTTGGCCGTGCTGCAGGCCCTGCACCGCGACTACAGGGTCCTGGGCATCTCCCTGCTGCTGGCCGGCTGCAGCGCCTCTGTGCGGGGGGCCCTGAGCAGGGGCGGCTTCCTGGGGGAGCGGCCGGGGCCCGAGGGCGCCGCGGGGGAGGGGCGGCTCTTCCACAGTGTGCACAGCGCCGTGCGCGCCGCCCAGGCCCAGCACAGAGGGCGGCCGCCCGCCCACGCCGGCCTCTAGCCGCACAGGCGCCCGGGCCGCCGCGTGTCCCCCGCCGCAGTCTCTGCCCTGGAGGACCCAGGGAACCCCACGCGCGACAGGCGGCGGCGCCGTGGACACGCGCGCACCCAGACGGCGCGAGAGCCCGCCCACCACGCGCCCCGGAGCCTGCCCGGCCTGGCCGCGGGCCCTGCGCCCCAGCTGACGGCGCCTGCCGCCATCTCCTCCGAGGGGGGCGCGAGTGGCAGCCGCTCTCAAGGCGCCGTCGGGCCGGGCTCCCTGGCCTGAGCCGCCCGCCCTGCCCACCGCGAGGACTGGCCGGCACCGAGGGCGCCGCTCTGGGAGCCCCAGCCCCACACCCAAGTGCTCCTTACACCTGTGCCTGACCTCGTGGCTGAGCCGCCACGGCCTCCCCGGGCCCTCAGGCACGCGCTGACCAGCAGGACCCCAGCCTCGGACTCAGCGCCTCAGTGGTGGCCCCGCCCCGCGGGCCCTGCACGCGCCGTCCGCACCTACCTGGCGGTGACGAGGTCCAGCAGCCAGTGGGTCCGCACCTGCCGGATGCCGCCGTGAGGGACGGCGCCCACGTACGCCAGGTTGAGCTGCTGGTCCCAGCTGAGGTCGTACTGGTCTGCCCGGCCGTGGGGCAACGGGGGGCTGGGGAAGAGGCGGGTGTGGGGCCGCGGCGGGCGGAGCTGGCGCCCCCTGCCGGCCGCCCAGGGAGCGTGACCCGGACGTCCCTGTCCCTGATGGAATAAAAGGACCCAAGTGCCGGCACGGCTAGGGAGGCTCCTGTTCTGGGACTCGGGGTGCGCACAGAGCGGGGCCACGTCTCCGCCCTGCTCCTGCCCGTCACCCGGTTTCTCAGCGGAGAACCCGTCGCCAGAGCGGATGGTGGACGCGCATATATGGGGTCAGGTCGCGGGGTGCTGCCGAGGCCACAGGCAAACTCAGGCCTCTGTCGCCAGGCCAGGCCGCCACCACCGGCTTCCCCCTAGCTGGAAAGCCCTCGAGGCACCCCAAACACCACGGAACAGGCGAAGAGAGAAGAGAGCACCCCCTGGCTGAGGGTGGACCCCGCAAGCAGTAGCCGGCGAGGGCGCCAGGCGCCTTCGGGTCTCGCCAGGGAGGAAAGAGAAATCCTGCGGGCTGGGCGGGCAGGGCCAACCGGGCCTCAGTTTCCCCGCGCCCGACCCTCACCAGAAGCCGGTGCTTCTCCAGAAGGGCCGCAGGGGCCGCAGCGCGCGAGCCGCGTCCACACGCACCATGTGCGGGGCTTCCGCCAGGGCCGCGGGGGCGGCCAGCAGCGCCGCCAGGAGCGCGAGCGGCACGGCGCGGGGGCGCGGGCGCGGGCGGTGCATGGCCGGGCTCGCCGGGACCCTCGCCTGCAGGGCCGGCGGTCCTCGCCCGGGAGCCCAGGTCGCGGCCGCCGTTCCGCCTCCGGGTCGCGCGCCACGTGACCGCCGCTGCGGGCGGGGCCTCGGCGGGACAGAGGGGCCGGGCCGGCCGGGGTCGGGGCGCGGGCGCCGGGAGGGATCAGCGAAGGGCTTGGGCTTTGGAACCCCGGCAGCGGGCCGAGTTCAGGCGGGCGGAACCGGGGGCGGGGGAGGGGGGCCTGGCCGGGGCGGGGTCAGGACGCGATGGGACGGGTG